>JACJUY010009578.1:29239-57938 GCA_014220935.1 Platorchestia sp. MABIK | reverse complement strand
AAAAAAGTTTCTGATTTTTGGATATGGTGATCCTTTCCTCGATTACTCATTAAAATTATCTATCGTAATAATTTCAACATGGGACATTTGTTTAGGATGAAGATTCAGTTTGCCCGAGTGATGTTCAGCAGCGTAGTAGACTGATGTGAGTGTAGTCAGTGTGAGGCTACCTATTGTGCAGAGACAAGT
The DNA here is from genome assembly GCA_014220935.1 of Platorchestia sp. MABIK. Taxonomy (NCBI): domain Eukaryota; kingdom Metazoa; phylum Arthropoda; class Malacostraca; order Amphipoda; family Talitridae; genus Platorchestia; species Platorchestia sp. MABIK. Next base: position 57,749 of record JACJUY010009578.1, on the reverse strand, counting down.
CATCTCACTTGCATTGCAGAGCATCGGGGTGTCTCTTCCCCCACTCACAGACCCGTCGCAGATCCGCACCGTAGTAACATACGAGGTCGAGTCAATAGTTGGAATCAGTCTGTGCACCACGTTTGGAAATTTTAACTTGGTGTTGTCCTCATGAGGTAAAAGGGCCTGAAAGTATTTCAATTCATCTCGAAAAACGAATTCTCAGAAGCCATGATACGTTAGAACCTTTGAACATTATGAGTAGGTGTACTGGTTTTCCCATGTAACTCATTTGTTCCAGTCAATTTGTTTTTCCGCAGCCTGTATTTAAAAAAATGTTAGGAGCCTGATTTTCTAATATTTTGCCACTGTTCATATCGTTGAGTCAAGTCAAATTCGAAATACGCCTCATATTCATCCTAATGTACAATAAATGTTATTTTTTAAAGTTTTTATTGACGATGAACAATGTAACGCTCGAAAGGTCTGAAGATTAAGTTTTTAGAAAAAGAAGACGAAACAAATATGTATTTTTCCTCATATTTTGTGCTTTTTTGATTCTACACACTTTGACGGAGTTCAGATATTTAATTAGTTTTGAAATCGGGACATATATATTAACCATGGTTGAAAGCCGAACAATATAAGCTGATTTCAAGCTGAACAACCCAACACAGGCCACTCAATTTACAGCACAATACAACACAACACAGGCCACTCAACTAACCGTAGACTGTATAAATTGATTTGAACAAAAACTTTTTAATTCCTATTTAACAATGCTACGTTCTACTGTATACGAACCGCTTTTTTAGCAAGGTGAAATTTGCTGCGCATAAATATATTCCTTTTGTAAAAAATAAGTCCAGTGTTATAAAACAATACTCCTTGCTGTTGGATTTGGAAAGAATGTGTATACTAATTTGTGATGTCCACGTACATGCGTTAGCTCACGAGGGGAAAACAACTCACTGTAAAACAAAAATGAGAGCTTCGTACGGTAAACATCATCAATGACATGAATCAAACGGGATGGCGAATTAATTAAGTACGATTGATTATGAGAAATACGTTATTGTCAGGATAAATATTTCAATCAAGATAAATTTTGATAGCATGACGAGACAGTAAAACTGTAAGTTAGATTGTATTCATAAATGAGCTCTTGATGAAACTTTTCATTCATAGTAAACTAACTCGTTACCATTATTTTTTTCATATCACTACCTGGAAGCTTATTCTTTTTCTACTCGAGCATCTCATTGAGCGCCTCTAAAATTGTAGGATGATGCATACTGGGAACTGAACGTACGGCTCAGTTTCGCATCATTGCTTTAAGTACGAAGCTCATAGTGAATTATGTGCAGTTAAATATGGAGTATATATTTAATTTTTTTCACATTAACCTTACTGTGGAAGTAACTGAAAACATAAGATTCCTTAGTAAAAATTGTTGAACGTATACGAAATTCTGAAGTTCAACAGCATACGCAAGCTAAAAAGTGCAATAAGTAAACGCGGGAACTTGTATTGAGCTGTTCAGCTACTGCGAAATACTCCCCTCGAGTACGGGCTTCCGCGTACGGTCATGGCCACTGCTGTTAATAGCTCCCGAATTACGCGTCTGCAGTAACAGCTTTCTTCGCCCCAACTCTCCAGCTATAATTAATCAGTTAGACGGGATACTCAGCCCCCATTTGTGATGAAGTCGGCGCCGCCTATCTGGCGCTATGCCTTAAAACAAAGCTACGCTCTTTTCTTTTTCGCTCCACTGTTGCCTTCATTAATGGTCTGCGCGTCTATAACGCTCTTCTGTGCGTCTTGTACATTTTCTTATTCGAATACGTATTCAAACTTTAGTCAAACATTTTACCTTGCAATTCAGGTTAGGCAACTTAGTTGTGTTTGCATTAGAAGGCGTGTTTCAAAGAAGTACAAACTTTTACGAAAAGCTTATCTGCAAATCCCACGGCTTCAAACGTTGCAGGCCCCGTTGAAATACCTTACGTCTTCAAATTTATCTTTCAAAAGAAGCTTGAATTATTTCAATTTTTTGTTTCTTTCTGGAAAAATTTATTTTACAAATTACACCAAAGTAATTCCATCGATACGTATGTAGCATTGTTGGATGTGAGTCAAAATCTCTGCAAAATCCTTGTCAAACTCTTTATTCTGAGATAGCAAAGTTCCTGAAATCTAACTTTCTTATTTTCTTTATTCATTTTTGAAGACACTGCATAGATGATAGAATGTGGGATAAATTTTCCCACTCCCGCTTGGGCGTCTCTGAGGTGGTGTTGTTCTCCCAGCCCTTCCCTGCCTGCAGGTGCCTGGTCGCAGCTCGCTGGTCGTTGTTCAAATGTTTCGGTGGGTCGCAGGTGAGGTGGTAGGGACGTGATTGTAAATGGCAGACTCAATTTTGACGTGCTTTTGACTTGATGTCGACTCGATTAAGATTGGAAGTCGAATTTAAAGCGCTTCCGAGCTTAGCGCCCAGACCGTTTTTTTATGTGTTCCTTTTATGACGTTTTGTAGTGTGTGGCAGTGTCGGCCCATGTTACGGTGATGGGGATCGCGGCTATTATCGTTGGACCCAGTTCAGGCTCCAACTTCTTGCTTACTGCTGTGTCTCTGTTTATGATTTTGCGTGCTTGTGCTTTTATTTCATGACATTTATTTTCGGTACTTCAAGCAAGTGAATTAAAATTAGGAAATTTACAGTGAAACCCAAATGTACTAACAATTAACTAGTCCGTGGGGCGTCAATTTCTATAGATGTCGTTCGTCTTCTTGATGGGATAAGAAGCCTGAATCAGAACGATCTTCGAACTTTACCTACATTCTCGAGTATTAAAATCTCTTAACTATTCTTACTATTTTTCCGCTTGAAGCATTTGTCTCCTGATTTCATCTAATTTCCTTGATTAACCTTTCGTCTGAACGTATCGCCACTCAGTACATTAAAAACTCAGATTTGCGGTGTTCTAGTATTCGTATTATTATTGGTGTTGGTTTTTCGTGATATAAATTATCCTGTTCGTATAGCAATCTAGGGAAGGTTGTGCGTGTTTTTAGTATACTCCGGAGGAGGCATCAGTTGGTGCTGACGTTGTCGCAGCCGTGTTCCCGCTGTTTCCAGCTAATTTCTAACAATCTAGCCTCCGCGCTGCGTTAAGGTATCTGTCGTTCAGTACGTTCGAGATTAGGTAGGGTTTTGCGTCATATACTGAAATTGCATAGTTAGTTGTCGTATCGTTGGTTCGCCTTTAGGGCGCGGCCAGACAAACAGCAGTGGAGCAGGGCAGAGCAGAGCTGGCGCAGTGTTTTGAAAGTGGTATTCCTATTAGGGTGGCCAGAGAAGTAGTCCAGAGCAGGGCTGGGCAGCGCTGTCGGGAGCAGTCGCCAGCAGAGTTTTGTCTTGGATGATAAACACCGCTCGGAACTTTGGAAGCTAGCAGTCAATTGCAGCCTAGAGTTCGTAAGGAATGGAAGTCGAACTCTGATCTCCTCGGTGCAAGCAATTTCTGCGATATGGGATTCATTTCATCCATAATATTTCGATTGTGACTATGTTGACGAACAATGGCCATTCATGGTAGACGCTGTGGAGGTTAGTGGTAAGTGGGTTAGTACGGTTATTTATACGTATATATGTACTTCCCCCTCATAGATCGAAAAACTATACTACCTACTTCAAGCATTTTGTTTGTAAAAACCTACACTTTAAAGCGTACCAATGACGAATATTTTTATCTCAGTTTAGTGTTTGACGCACGACACTAAAATTGACTTCAAATGTATTATTTTTGCGTATAAAGTAATCGTTTTTTAATTATAAACATAAATCTTTTATTTTCTAAGTATTAGTGAGGAAACACAGGTTAGGTCATCTGTGAGAGTCAAATGTGGAAAAGAATGATCTTCAACTTTTCTGAACCAGCGCGAAGCGCTGGGCACGGCCGATGCAGAAGTGTTTAAGCTCGCGTTTTATCAGTATTACAACGGTAAAAAACCTTTGAAAAAATACAACTAAAAAAGCTATTAGTTTCTCCAAAAAACGGTTATGATTTTCGAATTCTATGAACTAAATTCTATGGGAAAATTGCAATTAAATTGAAACTTAGTGCCGCACGGCACACACAAACGATCATTTTGTACTTCCATAAAATTTATTAATTTAATACTTCAAAATTTGGGTTGTTCTATCCATAATTTCATACAATTATGCGCTGGAACGAATATGTTCCTTGTTCTGTTTATGTACCTACACGTCTAGCACTGCAAATTAATTCAAATAAAAGTATATACAGGTTCCAAGTCATTCTTCAGTAAATTTATTGCATGATTATTCTAGAAATTATAACTAGCATGTTATTATGCAATTAATTCCATATGGAATTTTTTGGAGCAGTTATAAAACGGTATTAAAGCCATTTTAATAATTGAGTGTAGAAATATTGCAGGGAAATCAAAAGGACTATACGACAGTGTACGGATGTACTTCTAATGCTAACAACATAATGCATAGCATAACAATATATTTGTAAATAAACTTATTTAATTGAAATATTGCCATGTTCCACGGCTATTTTAAGCAAAATTTGCGGTAACCAGTCACAATGCACCACCCTTCGTGGCGCCAAGATTACCACCGCTGCGAACTCAGGACTAGCCACTGCTGTTTGTTTGGCCGCCCATCCTGCTATAGCATAAGCTAGCAGTTACCGGATGCTCGAAACTGTTCTGCTCTTCCCAGCTCCACTGCTGTTTGTCTGGCCGCGGCCCTACTTTCTGTTGTTTTCTTCTTTTCAAAGCAGCTGAGGGGTGGAGAGAGTACCACAGGTGGTGAAGCGTGGTAACACCTGATACTCCAGCCCTTCATTGCGTCTTGGTTTTGCTCGCCCTGTCAGCCGCCGCTCGAGGTGCCGCCCGTGAACAGAGCTGGGCCTAGTCTTCTCGGTTCTTACATAAAGACTTCTTGTTTGGAACTGGCTGTGCCAACTAACTTTTAAATCCTGCGCCCGTCAACGTCTCAAGCTTGCCACGTCTGCGCCTTGGACTGCAGTCTCTGGCGCCTGCTAACATTTTAACGCCCACGTCATAAACGGTCCTATTTTTACTATGCCTAACTTTTAACTTGAAAGAAAATAAAGTGAATTTTAATGGATAAGTACAATCCGGAGAGCAACTGCAAACCATAACCTTGATGTTCATGTTAAATTTTAATATAAGGCGTTTCGTTCATTGCGTTCATTGAGTTAACTCGCTCATAATAAGATCCCAAAATAAATCTGTGAAATCTTACGAAATCGACCTTGCATCTGTTTCTCTAATCCTTTTTAACAAAAGATTGTACGGGAATTATTTCCCACAAGAGCTCCAACCTACGTATTTTACAAACGGTCATAACCACATAGATGTTATTGCTTATTGAAATGTTTATTGCTTGCTCGCCTACAATTTTTCCGAGAAGCCAACAGACATTCATAAGAATTCGAACAATTCTATTACCTAGACCCCAAAATCGTACTGTTCTCGTCGTAGTTTGGTTCTGAGTAGCGAGCGAGACTGGTTGGACTGGTTCGGTTCATTTCGCACAAGTGAACGAGTACGGAAAAAGAAAATTTTGTGTGAAATGTTAGCGGACTAACACAGCGGAAGTGTTAGCGGAAGTGCAGGGGTTAGAGAGCTGGTATTATGGGGATGAAACTTTCAGATATGATACGCTCGTTAGACGCGAACCCTTTGACGATGCTGGGACTATATGTCAAGAAACGGTGAGTGGAAATTACGTACACAAACTTCTCAGCTAATCAGTTTTATAGAATGTGTAATGTATTCTTAAGCGTATGAACGACGACATATTTTCATTTGTTCATTTTGTGCCGATTTATTTCCTATCTTGATAAAAAGTTTACAATCTGCTCTTGAAATTTTGTATTTCCTAACGGCATACAGTACTGACAATTAAAGGATAATGTATATACTACATGGTCGAGAACCCTTCATCTCATCTTAGTCAGAAACCTAACCAATACATTATCAATGCAAATTTATGTACTTGATTCGAATGAATTTGCACTGAAATGTAGATTTATTAACTCTTTCAATGTTCACGTTGTAAAGGATTTACGTCTGCTTTTGAGCATTATTGAAAGCTGTCATTTTCAACTACTGCGCAAACTAGCTTATATGATATATATCTTTGCACATATTAGTATTATGCATTGTAGTTTTTCTCTGAAATTGAATTACAATATTTATTTCATTTGAAAGTTAATTATGCCTGAAATTGAAGTAGATCCAATAGATACGTAGCCTCAAATTAAGCCAAAAACATAAGTGTCTCACGAACAACCAACTTAAGACTATCGTACTTTTGACGCAACAGTGCAGGCATGAAAGTCACTTTGAAGTCGATTTTGAAATGAAATTTACCTACATACCGGGGTCGAGAGCTGTTAGAGAACATTTTGGCAAGCTAAATAAAAAACATTATGCTAGTAATAAAAGTGTATATATTTAAATCAAATTTACGCAAATATGCCTTATAATACTAGTTTATACTACGAAAACACTTTTGGCTTGAATGACTGCTTCTATTCATATCCGAAACCGTTTACAAGCTGAGATTAAGTGGTTCTTGTTCATTTCGTAAATCACCTGGACAATGGCGGCTTTCAGAAATGCTATGGTGTTCTGAGAATATCGATTAGTCTCATTTTTAACGATGCTCCACACGTTATGGCACATAATCTTTAAGTCTGGCGAATTTGGGGGCCATATATTGGAGACACATGATTGTTAAATACTCCGATCACCAGTCCTGGGTTACTATGGCTTTATGAGGAGATGCTGAGTCTTACTGAAAGACGTACGACCTTCCACGGGATGCTTAATCTATCCAGGGTTTAAAAAACGTTTTTAGAACATCAATGTATCCTGCAGCATTAACCCTAAGACCCTGTCGTAAAATTTAAGATGTGATGACCTGAACTTCACTATTCACAAATCCTAAAACATCACAGTAGTCAAAAATTTGGTATGGGTGATTGAAAAATTTCTGAAAAACATAGCCACCTGTCATTCCGTGTGTTATTTTCTGATTCAGGTTGAAGCTTTTTCTTCAGATAAAAACAAAAACATGCCATGTTTGTGTTTTTTGAACTTTTTCAGTAACCGTTTAGAACGCATGAGACGTTTTTCCAATGCCTTTGCTTGTACGAAATGGTCTTTCGCTGTCTTTCCTCATTACCTATATGACTCGTATCGAATATCCTGATTTACCACAGTTCTGATAGCCAACTATGCCCCCTGGATTTTTTTGGCGATGGTCATTGATTTTCCGATATCCACATCGACAATTTTTCGAACATTCTGTAAAAATTGTGGAGTTTTATGATACTAGAGTATTGAGAATTCTTTTTTTACCCAGGGGAAATATTGCCATCACATTCCTCTTGCTCCAACCGAACCCTATGAACAAATGGTCCAGCAACGTATAAAAAATTTATGATTTCTAAATCGCTGTTTTGTAATTAAGGGGAGCGTCCCTCATAGGAATCCAGGATTTTGAGAAAATTTGAGAAATAGGGATTATTGCTGCTATAGGAAGTGTAAGAGGTCAGGTACATCCTGTGAAAAAATGAATTTCGTACGTTCGATCGTTCGCCCGCTACGGGGGTTTGAAGAATGGGGGGGGGGAGGGGAGGGGGAAGTTGTATTTTATCATGTTACACCTCCCCTTGGCTACTTCTTCACGGTTTGACGTTGCTTTGTCATCTTCTATATCTATTTACTACTGTATAATGATTTCTAGGGTCCAAGCTGACCCTAGAAATAAATACAAAAAAATTAAAATTGTTCATGTTTACCTATTTTGCCTTTTTTTAAAGGATCGGAATGTGGGGTTTCAAAAATCTACTCCTCCTACAGTTTTTGAGCTACAATAATGATTTTAGTATCATTGGATGCGGAATGACAAGGGCTTTTGTGGATACTCTAAATGGTTTCACAACTACCTATTGTTCACAAGTTATGACCTCATAAATCTGCATTTTTTAAAAAACAGAAATTGCTCTAAAATTTTTTTTTTTTTCAAAACTATATTTGGGGAATGTGTTCTAGTATCCTTAAAAGCCCTTGTCTTTCCGCATCCAATGATACCAAAATAATCACTGTAGCTCAAAAGCTGTAGGAGGAGTAGATTTTTGAAAACCCCCCCTTAAAATTTCGTTTTCTCTGGTTTCCCATTTTTTTTTCAAGAAAATCGCATTTTTTCATAGGTGATAAACGATTCCAAATTGCATTTCCTAACAGTACATCAAATTTCATTGCTCTAGGTTCAATAATAAAAAAAAGGTCAAAAAGGGGGACGCTCACCTAATTAAAACGTAAACTAAAGATCGGTTATTATTTTTGCTCAATCTAAAACAAAGACATGATCATCAACGAAATATACTGAGAAGGAATATCATAAAAAACGTATGTCTGGGAAAGAAGTTCGCAAGTGATTTGTCATGAGTTCGGTTAGCATGAGGTCGATGAATCGTCTATCAGTCGAAGGCCAGTCGACGATCAATCTACAAACTACCCTATCCTTGCCAGTTTGAATTAAGACGGAATAACAAAAAAGTGTGATGTATTACGCTCTTACAGCCTTCCGAGAACAAGTTATCTATTTGCAATATTTTTTAGTCTGGGATAAAGTACTCTTCCAAAAATTCGTTTCGAACATTCAAGCGTTACTGTCAGTAAGCCAATTTACCCTAAAAATTTGTTCTATGACCTGGTCAGGGTTTCCACGAGCAGGGTAATTACCCTAGTTTAGGGTAATCAGGGGTACCTTAGGGTAATGTTTAGGGTAATGAAAAATATGGGCAAATCTAGGGTAATCAGAGCTCCGTAAAGGAAGAGCCCGCCTAATCTACGAAAAACAGAAAATTGAAAGCCAAAATTCGAGCACCCTACTCGTCACCACTTGAACGAAATGCGATGAAACGAGTCAGAATTTAGTGTTCACAAAACTGCACCGCTGCTGTGGTTAATGTCGCATATTTGAATGTGATCAGGAATCGCTCACGGAAGACGGCGTCAAGATACGAAGCTATAATATCTCGTGTCCACTTCGGTTTGACAAATGATTCTGAGTTGCATTTCGCTAATAAAAACTCGATCGGTGTCAGCAACAGCCAGTCGACGAAAGTCACAGTCCTGTTCTGATTGCGCGCGTGCTTATAGCTTCAACAGAATGTTGACAGGTATGTTTGTTGTTTTTTAAATACCACAGCTAATATATTTAATCGTAGAAATGATTAATAGTTTCATTCGTGTGATAGTCATTGAATTAACAGCAGAGTTACCTCACAGCGTATTTTGCCTGCCAATTAGGTGCCAGATGTTCTATTTCTTGCCATGTTGCACGCCAACAAAGCATGTTATCGTAGTTATGCAAACAAAAAAATTTAGACAGTGTTCTTTGACACTTCGAGTTACAAAAAGTGCTTAAGGCGAAAGGAAGAAGCAATGAAATTAGTTAAAATAAATCATATAAACAAAAGAGTACAGTTATCGACTTAAAACTTGCAGTATATATTTGTATTCTCACTGTCTTTCTTAGACGCTGTAACACGGACGTAGAATTTGATATAGCTGCGATCATGCCTAGAATTCCGTCACCCGAAATTGAAGCACTAGGGCTTCTAGCAACTGAGTGTCGAAGAAAGTTTATACATATTAAAAAAGGCAAGGTAGTTTTTTTCCAAAAAACCTCTGAATGGAAATGAATAAATTTGTCTGCTTTACGATCAACTTTCTGAGTTGATGAGTGAATGTGATTGCAACAAAGTCTCTGAGAAGCAAATGTGATGTAACAAGATTGGATAAAATCCGTAATGAAAAGATATGACGAAGGTCATGTCTGAGGAAAGCCAGAAAGTCATCAGAGAGAGTGGATCAAAGTGTTAGGTAGATTGAGCACGTGGGAAGAATGGCTGAAGCACGTGAATGGATGGAAAATTAAATGAAAAATAGATAGTTATACTAGGGATAGGTAAACATATTCTTGCACTTCTTGCAGCATGGCAGATGATTGCGCACCGAGTGAGGAAGAGCCAACGACTCCATCTCGAAAAAAAGCTCCACGTGAAAGCTAAAAACCACCAGTAGAAATTTAAAGATTTGTGGACATCGGAACCTTTGTTTGAATGGATGGGGCATATTTTAAGATTTGTCGAACCGATAATACTTGTGGGAAATCAATCGGAGATCAAGCGTCACCTGCTCTCAGAGACACAAACAATGATCCATGGGGGCAAAGAAAATCCCATCAATTGCCAGCTACGTGCTGTCCAATGATCCTCTCGAAAATCGTGCTCGTAAAGTGGAACTGCAAGTGTGTGCATTTTTAGCTAAGCACGACCTACCTATCTCATTGTGTGAGCCTCATTTAGTTTAATGAAAACAATGTTCCCAGATTAGGAGTCGCTGAAAAAGGTGCGCCTTGGAAAACAGTGGGCATCTAAAAAAATTCGACAGGTATGTGGCAAACATCTTGTACGTGATATCGTCTGGGATATCAAACCAGCATTCTAACATCGTTCAACTGGCCTTCCCTCCTGACGCTCTTGCAGTATGTAAGACAGTACTAATTCATACTGAGGGAGCTCTGGAAACCAGTCCATTTACCTTTTAGTTAATTTATAGAGCATAGGTCAGGATTAGCTGTTTTAGGGTATTCTGGGGTAATCAACACCCTTCAGCTGGGGTAATTCGAGTCGCCTCGCGTGGAAACTCTGGACCTGGTGCGAACCACTCGCAGGTTCGAACTGGCAGTCCGTGACATCACACTGGCGGTGCAGCTTTGACAGTTGGTTAGTTTGTAATGTCGCCATAGGTGCTGTGACTCTGTGATTCGCAATCATTGCTTAAAAACTGGGAATATGAATTTTATTGATTGTAGTGCAGACGTTTGAACGTTCTATGTGTTGGCAAATTCAGAATTTATACTGGATGAAAGTTCTTCAACGATTTTGTGTCGAGCGACCGTTACTCTCATCCGTAGAACTTTCTCGTCGGCTGGAGAGTTGAAGCTGTTTTATTTTTTAAATTCAGTTATGTGAAGGGTGTTTTAGTGGTATTTAAATCAACGTACTCAGGATAGATTGCTCTTTCATCATATTTCTCGATTTCTTTGGTAATCTAGAAATTGACTTACTAGAAAGTAGTTTTTTGAGGAAAAAATTGAAATAGTGCTCGAAGCTAGTTCTTCTGTCAAATTAGATAGATACTGAAAGGCGTGAAAAAAGTGCGGTGGCCCACTCAAGGAAGTGTTACAGAATTTGCCTGTTGCCTGAAAAAAACTGCTGCGGAAGCGAGTTGGCGTTCTCACATTTTCAACATAGCAGTCGCATCAAGTAAGTATTTTACGGATCTGTGAATAGTTGTTGTTTTGAGTATTGGTCATTTTGTGATATACATATACCGAATATTTTATTGTTTTCAAATACTTGAGTTTTAACCCTATTAGGTGCATATTGAGTAAAGAGTTTGTGGAGCAGGTGAAAAATGTTGGAGTAGACGTATAAGACTACTAAAGAATCGAGGTTTGTGAACAGACAATGCAAGGGACTACGCTACAAAGGTAAAAATGCGTCTAAGTGTTCATAAAATTGAAAATAGGGTGACCTCATGCAGTCTTATTGTTGAGTGTCAAAGAGGAAGAGACGGACTGTATTGGTGTGCAGACGAGGTAAGGGCGTTTTCTCGAGATTTGGCCAAACTTGTAGTTCACCACCTCTAGTAATTGGGGAAATGGTGCGTAAATTATTTCGTCATATGTGTTGCCCTCTGTTAATGATTCTCTACCCAAAATCAAATTTTTCCGATACTTTAATCAAAGACGAGGATAGAACGAGTTGAGCTTTAAAGTACTGTGGCATCAATAATAGGGCATTTCTGGAGTTTGACTACACCCAGGCATAATTTTTTTTAACTATAGTGCAGTTTTTATGAAACCAAAACAGTGTATGCAAAATTGAATTTGGAACACATTTTATTATATATAATTTTCAGACTTTCTTCTTAATTTTCAGAAAAAATAAACATGTTCGTTAGTACATTAGAAGATCTTGAGCATTTATTGAATTGTGATGTGTCGCTGTTAGCGTATTTGCAGTATTACAAGTATTTGATTCTGACTAGTGTGAATTGTGTAAAGTGTGGCTCCCCCATGCAATTTAATGCTTCGGCTTTAGAATTTTGGTGTTCCAACTTCCAAATAATTTCTTAAGCATGCCGCACACTGTCTCAGAACCGACGCGTCAGATCAGAAACGAAATGTCTGACTGAAATCGAAAACGAACATTTGTACCTGGCAACGCTCACTGCCTCAGATCAGAACCGAAGCGAAGCTTCAGATCGGAACCGAACTGCCTTAGAATTCTTTGAAAGATATTTTTTCCGAAGGTTCTGAAGCGTCTGAAGGGCTGCGCATGCGCAGAACGGCTGCTGCGGGTGTGTTTGAGGGGGTTGCCAAGTAGTTCTTTCTATATGCGATAGTAGTTCACAAATTTTTCATGGCTCATGCAAAAATATTGGAAGAATTTATTATTGTCTCGCTTTAAATGCGGAAACAATGTTTTGTATTCCCCTTCTTTCTCTCTTGAACCGCATCCTTTTGCTCCTTTTTCTTCTTTCTTCTCTTCTTCAGCTTTTAACTCGAGATACCGGTATTTTTTTCTGTTCACTCTCAACTTGTAACATTATCTAACTCATCATCTCTTTATTATTGTGTAGCATTCATGTAAAAATGCAATAAATTTGTCGTGTGATCACCCATTTGTATTTAAACAAAATGCTTTTCAACCATTGACCGTTCTGTTAAAAAATTTTCAATTCAAAATACAAAACTTGTAATTTTCGTGGTTCTCATGTTTATATATATAGATTAAACGACATTAGTCGTACATTGCCCTCAGAAATTTCTTTTCGACTAGTGACATGTGTATTACAATACTCATGTGTGTGTATCGTCTAGGTGTATTTAGTTTTAGATGTTTTAAAAACCAATGATGTGCTACCTTTTTGTACAATCTCTATTGGAAAAAACGTTTTTTTCTTTTAGTGCTAGACACAGCACTAATAAATTTTCATCACTGCTGAGCGCTGAGTCGCTCATCTAATGTAGACGGAATTAAGGTAATGCTTGAATTATTTTCTATGGTTTTGAAGAACGCAAAGCACGATTTTCTTCTGCCAATGCCAACTGAAGACTGGCCATGTCGGTTCCGTTCTTATGGCTTCTGCGCCAGTGTGCGAGCTGAACGTCGTTTCTGTTCCGTTCTGAGGCTTCGGAAGCTTCGGCGGCGGTTCCGTTCTGAAGCAGTGTGCGACAAGCTTTAGACGGAAGTGTGGTACTTCAGTTTCTGCAGGGAGAATGAGCTTTCTTGAGGGAAGTCATCTTTCGATCCCACAAATTTTGAAACTTATTCATTTTTATTTGTGCTTAAAACTTCCTATGACTGTGATCTGTAAACAATTGGATTTAGATGATCATACAGTTGTTGACTGGTTTAATTTCATTAGGGATGTTTTCATTGTTTCTGCTACCATTTTGTCTAATAAAGTAAGTATGATCCGATTCTCATGAAACTTGCGCACTTTATTTAAAATTAATTTTAAAACACATTTCATTAAAAGCAGTTTTCAAGTTTTCCTGATATTTTTCGTAAAAATTGTGGGGTAGTTAAACTCCAGAAATCCCAATAACAGTGATATGACATACTCAAAATCATATTTTTGTGATCTTTAATCAAAACGACGACAGGGCGAGTCGAGTTTTAAAGTACTGTGGCATCAATTACAGTAATATACTTTATTTATACTTTATCCTAATTATATACTTTTGTTGTATTGTATTAGGACTTTTCCATTCATGATACACATTAGAGGATTTTTTATTGCTATAACCTTTTTCTACAACACATCTCGATAGGAATTTGGTGGAATAGTTTCTATTTGAAACTATTATTTTATAATTATTGCAATTATATATTGTAATTATACAATTACACATTTGCTTCAAATATAAATGTGTGGATATAATTGTAATTGTAATTTAGTATAAACACAATTGAATATGAACAGGATATAAGGACATCCATTTATGGTTGCCAGTTCAATTTCTACTAAAAACTCCCATTAGTTTACTTGCAATTGAAATTGTTGAATTAAATCCAACATCACATAATTGCAACCTACTTAAACTTTAACCGTGTAGTAAACCATATCATTAACTGTAGGTTGACCGTTGACATTAAAGAGTTTCCCTTTTATTGAATTGAACATAACATGACTTGTCACAACTAGTGATGCAAAACAAACGGTTTTATTTGATGGCATTTTTTTTGCAAAAAAAACATGTTTTTGTGTTTTTTTTTTTCGTTTGTTTTGCACACACTCAAATTTTGTTAGGCATATGTCTGTTTTTTTTGGTCATATAAAATATATTAATATCAATGTTTTAAGTCATGATTTTTTGTAATAAAAACATCAAAAGGAAACCATACAGTAAAAGTGATGGCAGATAACCCACAATTACNCTGCTGTTCCTCTTAGACTCCTCTTGGTAATTGTGGGTTATCTGCCACCACTTTTACTGTAGGGTTTTCTTTTAATGTTTTATTACAAAAAATCATGACTAAAGAACGTGGATATTAATATATTTTAAGTGACCAAAAAAAACCATGCTTTTTTTTTAAAAACGTTTTTTACTTAAAAATCATGACTAAATAAATGGATATTAATAAATTTTGTGATCAGAAAACCATGCTGTTTTATTTTACTTGTTTTTCTCAAAAAATCATGCTTTTTGAAAAATCAAACATGTTTTTAAAAATCATGTTTTAAAAAAATCATGTGAAAAAACATGGATTTTAATATATTTTATGTGACCATAAAACCATGCTTTTTAAAAAAAAGTTTTTACAAGAAAATCATGACTAATAAATATGAACATTAATATATCTTATATGATAAAAAAAACCATGCTGTTTTTTCACAAAAAATCATGACCAAAAAACAATATATTTTATGTGACCTAAAAAACACATGCATTTTTTTTCATAACATGTTTTTTAAAAACATGTTTTTTTACAAAAAATTATGACTAGAAAAACCTGGATATTAATATATTTTATCTAACCAAAAAACCATGCTGTTTTTTTCACATTTTTTGGTCAATGTGCAGTTCAATGCGCCCACAGAAATTAAAAATTCCATTCCAAAGAATCACTAAAGGAACACATTTAAAAATGTTTTACAAGAATGACATTCTGCTTGCTGATGCTTATTTTTTTTGAGTTATTTAACTTTGAAATTTTCGTGTCCCATAGCAGTTCCAGTCAGTTGCGCGCTTGAGCTGGAGCTGTTAGAATACGTTTGGGTACTTGTAATTTATAATTAGCCGACCCCGCGGATCCTGAACCCACTTCTAGGGTGTTTTAGTTAACAACACAATAAACGTTATCACCCAAAAATCTTAGCGGAGCTGGGGAAGTGAATACATGAATCTACGGTATTCACTCCTACGCTTTTGCTAATGTTCTACCATATTGAAACTGATGTCAACTGCATATTGATTTCAGTATTCACTTCCCCAGTCCCGCTGATATTTTTGAGTGATAACCATTATTGTGTTCTTAACTAAAACATCCTAGAAGTGGGTTCAGGCTCCGCGGGGTTGGCTAATAATAAATTACAAAGTACCCAAGCGTACTCTAACAGCTCAAGCGCACAACGCAACTACTATGGAAGACTAAAATTCAAAACTTGAATAACTCAAAAATAACGCATCAGCGAGCAGAATGTCATTCATCTAAAACTTTTCAAATGTGTACCTAGTGATTCTTTGGAATGGTATTTTTAATTTCTGTGAATGCATTAAACTGCATATTGATCATTTTTTTACAAGAAATCATATCTAAACAACATGGAAATTAATATATTTAAAGTGACCACAAAATCAATGTTTTTTTAACATGTATTTTTTACCAAAAAAGTCATTGATATCCATTTTTTGGTCACAACTTCTTTGTAAAAAAACATGGATATCAAAACATTTTGTGTGATCATAAAACCATGCATTTTTATAATTTTTTTTACAAATAAATAATGAATAAAAAACATGGGTATTAAGATACTTTAACTGACCAAAAACCATGCTATTTAAAAAAAAACTTTTTTACAAAAAGTCATTAATATCCATTTTATGTAAAAAAAACCTTTTTCTAAAAAAGCAATGATTTTGGTCACATAAAATATATTAATATCCACATTTTCTTAGTCATGATTTTTCTGTAAAAAAAGATATTTAAAAAAAACCAGCATTGTTGTATTGGTCAAATAAAATATATCAAAACCCGTGTTTTTTGGTCATGATTTTTTGGAACAAAAACATTTAAAAAAAGCAGGTTTTTTTGTCACATAAAATATATTAATATCCATGTTTTTAAGTCTTGATTTTTTGTAAAAATAACATTTAAAAAAAAGCATGGTTTTTTGGTCTCATCTCTATCAACGACCATAGGTAAAGATGTATTATTACAACACACTATTTGGGGAATTGAAGGTGATTCACATGCATTGTAAAATAAATGAAATATCAAAACATGAAACCACAGAAAATGAAAAATTTCATACAACCATAGAAAACCATGAATTAAGAAGTATGCTGTTTTATTTTATAATCTGACATGAAAACAAATAATGTAATGTGGATCTTTTTCTTGCTGAGTTATTTTCAAACAAAATATTAAAAAAAAACAAAATATCCCCGTTTTTTTTGCCATGGTTTTTTTTATTAGAAAAACAGTTTTTTTTAAAAACAGCACGGTTTTTTTGAGTCACATCTCTAGTCACAACTTACCCTCACAAAGCTTAACTTAACCTTCCTCTACATGTGCCTTCCTTTTAAATATAAAAACACATGAAAATGTTCGGCAAGAAACCTAAATAGCTTCCAACATTATAATTTAGAGGTTACGTTTAAAGCAGTCATCCACACTAGCACCTATAGGGGTGGAATTGTTAATCTTCTGCCGGAAAATTTGGTAAAACTCTATTGTTAAGATGCTAAGGAGAAATAAAAAAGTATAGCTATCAGGAAAAAATATACTACACGTCCTTACCTTGACATATCTGAAAATATCTCATACACGCGTTTTTACTTTCAGAAGAATCGGATTCATCCGAGGACCCTGAGCAAGGTGCTCAACCTGTCTCCCAACTGCTGAATTCGTTCCCGACGTAAACCGGTGAGAATTACGTTCAGATAACGATGTTTCTTTCACATTGATATGGGCCCCTCAGGAGGATCCAACTGTTGTGTCTATGGGAATTAGCACTCTCAGGGGGACTATGTGAGGGCCCGAGCTAAAGGTTAGGTAGGCTTCTTTTTTGTTGAAATAAAATAAGTTTTTGTTGTATTACGGACCATCTTTTTTCGGTTCACTGCTGTCCTGTTTTTCAGCACCTACTACTTTCTTCGTCAACCTTTTCTTGTTTCAGATCTTCTTTCTTGGCTTGCTGTTTCTGTGCACCTTGTGCATAGATTCCGCGTTCCCTCAATTCCATGCTAAATGGTGCCTTCCTCATTCCTCTCTTGCAACATCTTTGTCGTGGTTAAGGGAGGCTAAAACTTCCTTATATAATAATAATAGTATTTATAATGATTATAATAAAAATAATAATCACATTGATTTGTGAACTTTGTTTTATTTTGTATTGTTCATGAGTTCGTGCATCAAAAAGAAATCTATTACAGTACATGTTGAGTGCTAATCTATTCTATGTATTGCTAATTTTATACGTGATACTTTAGGTGCGTAATGTATTGGAAGGTCTACTATTGCTATCAACCTTTTTCTTCGATATACGAGTATCTCGATAGGAATTTGATGGAATAGTTTTCTTTTTGATACTCACGATGAAACTATGAAAAATAGAAGGAATAAATCTCTACTTATGTTAGTTGTAAAAGCTGTGTGTGTAAGTTCATACTTGACACTATCATTAGTGTTTATTTTACCGTTGACTATATCGGTAGAAGAGCTCTGCCAAGGAATGTGATTCCGTTTTTATCAATGGTATTCGATTTTAAGTCAACGATTAACGATTAAGTAAATTCTGTGAAAAGTTGTATTTTAATTCATAGAAATGCAATCTTCTCAGGGAACTCACAAAGAACATCTAGTTCCATAGTCCTACACGGAATAATTCCAATATATTTTAACCTGTTTTATTACTTAATTTGCCCAAATATGGTGCATGTTATTTTTTTTCAAATTAAGCATTTTAATTTCTATTTCGTTATATGCAGAAATTTCTTTGAAATGACGCAAAAACTGCAGTTGTGTTTCTGGTTTTGAGTACTATAATGTACATATGAACATCCTTTCATTTACCTTACAAGACTTCCATAGGACCTTCCAAATTATATTTAAGAACATACTAGGTAAACAATTCTATCGTTCCTTTCATTTCCAGTTCCGTTGCTTCGCCAAAAAAATGGAAATAGCTGCCATTCAAAGTCAACTCGATCGCATGGAGTGTAAAGTTGAGATATTAAACGATCAAGTTTCTGGGATCGCCTTGCTTCTTAAGGAGCATTTTTACACAGAAAAATTTACCAACGTAACACCAGTTTGAGGATTCACGCGTGCGACTTCAATGGAAGACTGGACTACATACTTCAGCGCGAAGATCTTGTAAGTTGCATTGTGATCAAATAATTGTTAATATATCTCTCCATTTATATCAAATTGTCATTAAAATATTTGTGGATAGTGGATTTGACGCTTTTTCGTTAAGATTGGGAGTTGGAGTGAAACATGCGCGAAAAGCTTGGAAAAACACAATCTTTCATTTCTGCAGTCACAAGTCTTCGTAGAGAGACTTCAAAGCTAATATGCTGCTGAGGATTCAAACAAAATTGTAAGCTAATGTACTTCGAAATTGTTGAGAGACTCACATTTTTAAATATGTCTGACAGTTTCCATTTCTCAAATTTCCAGGTTCCATATCTGATGACCGCCAGGGAAGCAAACCTTAGTCACACAGTGACAGCGATGATGAAGATTTTACTCGCGAGAAACCTAGCGACAGAATTCTCCATGCCAGGTTTAGGCCTCCACATACTGAGGACCAAAATCAAGTTTGACAACTCCGCTCCGCCGCTTGTGCAATAATCGAAAGTGAGTAACCACGATGCCATGTACTGGAGAGTGTTGTTACAAATACAAATTAATATTTCCAAATCATGTTCACAACATCTTGATTGCATTTCATTTAGTACGTAAAATAGAAGAGTAGGAGACAGCCTGCCATAATTTGTTGCGAACGACATTCTTCATATTTTTTTCTTCATTGCAATGCAGGTTCTCTTGCTCAAATTCCCGAGTACCGCAACGAGCCTAGGAATAAAGTGAAAGCTGCCATACAGAAAGCTCTCATCTCATAGGTAAGCTCTGCTGAAAAATGTTCTACATATGAAGTTTCACCAGGATAAACTTACAATCTCATTTGAGGGCTGTAAGCCCTCAAATGAAGATCTGTGCTAAAATGCAAAATATTTCTATAATGTTGCTAAAAGGAGCATATTCAAATAATAAGTCGTAAACTTAAACCTATCCTCAACGAAATTACAAATAATTTTTTGATCTAAAATTGTTCAATAGGACTGTGGCTTATAGACGTTTGAAATCTCCAGTTGTTTATTCATTTTACCTCTATCTCTGGTGCCGTTACCATGCGAATATCTGGTGAGCAGTAACAACTAGTCATCTGCAATTTCAATCATGTACAAAATTACCTTACCTAGTCTTCTCGCATTGTGATATATGGTACCAATATTTGTGATGCCAATATTTTTGTTCTGTCTAATCTAGCGCAAATCAGTGATTATCTTTGTATTCTAACATGTTTAGAACTATTGAAACACAAGTAATTCGATGTTTTTCTCTGACAAAGTTTTTTTCCAGCCAGTACACCTATATATATGAGTAAAGCTATTGATAAGGAACTTAAAATGAAAGATAAACTTTACAAACCTTTGCTGTGAGGAGCATTTATTCTCACTAAAATTTGACCTGGAATTTATTAAAGGTAATTCGTACACAGAATATTTGATAGCAATCCTATCCTTGATCACCAACTATTTTTTTTCAACTGGGATGCAGGAGAGGCAAGAGATCCGTCACTTATCTTCCAGCTATCACTTGGGCATTTGAAAATTGTGCTCCAGCCCTTGACGAGCCAGTTTCACTCGAGCTATGCGGAAAGACACAGGGTGTATACTAAGATGAAGTGTCACAGAAGGTTTAGACCCCTCAGGGCATACAACTATTATATCTTTGGGAATTAGCGATCCCAGGGGAATTTCTAAGGCCCAGCTGAAGGTAAGGTAGGCATTCCTTTTGATTTCATATGCATATGTTTTACTACGGATCAATTTTTTTGCAGCTTACTGCTGACTTTTTCGCCGTTTATTACGTTTTTCTTTAACTTCTATCATGTTTCATAAACTTCTGTGTATCTTGTTGATTCTGAAAACCATGTGTTTCACGTCTTGTTCATAGATTCCCCATTTGCTTCATTCCCTACAAATTTGTGTGTTCCATCTTCCACTCTTTACAACGCATTAATATGGATGGAAAGGCTTATCCTAATATTCTAGATTTAGCTTAAATACAGGATTAATTTTAATGAAATATTTTATTTAAACATTTTTTGGGTGCTTTAATGCCGATCGTGCTTTGCATTTGCGTAAAAAATTTAATCAATAAATGATTTAAATGTCAAAACATGTTTTAATAACTGCGAGTCCAGTATGTGATCGTAGAAATAAGACCAGCGCAGTGAATGCTGTAATTGGACAGGTGTGCTTAATTTGCGGCCAAGATGAGCCGTTATTTTTGTTTCTTTAAATAATAAACAACGGGGGAAAGCATTTGAGTGTTTACTAAGCGTTGCCATTAGATACTCTGCCACGCTCAGCGAAGTTGTTTTGAAGAGCAATACTCAAATATTTAATATATATATATATAAAATATTTGAGTGTTGCTCTTCAAAAAGACAACTTTCGACAAAAACTTTCGGCGACAAAAAAAAAACTTTCGTCCGCGAGCGACCCTCAAATATAAATATATATAGATATATTTGTATTTGAGGGTCGTTTAGAGGCGATAAATCTCGGCTGTGCGCGACCGACAGTTTTTTTTTAATGCCAAACTCAAGGATGGCCATCCGCGAATCATGTGCGCATCGCCGGTGAAATGGGTCGAGCAGGGACGTAGCATGGACTTAGCATGTATGATCGTCGCGGACGGCCGCGGACGTATCTGAGCCAAAAAGTTCGTCCCTAAGTGGACATTTCGCCTACGATGCGGAGGCGATTTACCGATGATACGTCCCTTATAGGTTCTCTCTTGTTCGGCCATAACACATCGGCGATACGTCCTCGATTTTCGATTGGGAGTGTCCTCCATTATTTATATTGCTATAGGTATTATATTTCTGTGACTAAAATGAACGATTTTTTCCAAATTATCTCTGTTACGTACATATTTTCATAAATATTCTATCTTGTCCCAACTATAGATCATTTAAGAAAATTAATGTTCTACTGTACGAGTTTCATAAGGGTGTTAATGCAGGTGAAGTATCACGATCTATTCAAAACACTTATGCGGATGATGCAGTGAATGAAAGAAGTTGCAGGAGACTGTTTTCTCGTTTTCGAAGTGGGGATTTCACTTTCAAAGATGAGCCAGACGAAGGTCGTCCAAAAACATTTGATTCCGATCAGTTGAATGTTCTGAGTCCGAAAATCCTACTGTAGCCACCAGTGAAATTTCAAGACGGACGTGGTCCATACTAACCTGCTTCTTCAGAATCACTTTAGGGGATTTAGGTTAGCAACAAGAGAGGAGATTGGAAAATAATTTAATTCGTGTTTTGATTCTAAGTCAACAGAATTTTACAAGCGAGGCATGTATAAGCTTGTTGAAAGGTGGAACGTCATTGAGAGCAATGGAGAGTATGTTAATGAATAAAAGTCTCCATAGTCACTGGCTCACTCATTTGTACCCATGTACAATCTTTAAAACAGACATTACTTTTACACCAACCTCATATTTAACGAATCCCAGCAATCGTTTGAAATTCGGTGATATTTGGATGATCTCAGTCATACAAACTAAACTTTAAGTGCGGGTAGGAGCATATATGCTCACGAGAATTCCCTTATTCTGTTGATTAAGGACCAAATAGCTCCAGGCAAGTTTATTGTAATTTTTCTTTTTCGGTGGCGACAGGTACGATGCTGCTGTCAAACATGTAATAACCGCCAGTTTCCACACCTACAGTGCCTGATCAGACACCAAGTCAGTCGGGCTTATATGGGGGAGGTTGTCTGAGTGAATATCATCTTTGAAATTTGATTGACTGGCTGGCGTACACACTGGTCCGCACACTCAAATTTCGGTACGCTTACAGATAAATAAACTGATATTTAATCATCCACGTCAGTAATCATGCCTACAGGTCGGTGAACAGACCGGTGGGTACAAATATTTACACGCAGGTTTTCATATAATGGAGTTATTCATGGTTCGAACGTTCAAAGGGTCGAGATTGATTACATGCGCTGAAGATATCGAACGAATCATAATTTTTGTGGATGCAATTTTTGAAAATTAAATTGGAGACAGGTAATAACATAAATTTGCTTCATTCTCCTTATGATAAGATTACTTGATCGCCATAGAAAAGTTATATACCAAAAATTCAATGAAGCTTCATTGTTTTACATGGCTTTCGCTTTCCAATAGTCATAATTAACACTAAACAGAAGATGCACATGCGACAGTGTTTCAAATATTAATACGATAGTTCATATCGTCCGTAATACCTAATGATAAGATTGTCCCTTGATACTGATGCAAAAATTTCATCGTGCATGGCAGTGCAATTAGCGTCTAATGAGCTTTCAATAGTTTAGAGCTTGTAAATGCATGTTGCGCATGGTAATGTTGTTGCGAGTCCGTGCAGCGCTGCGTGTTGAATACACGGGCTTACCGTTGAACTGAATTATTTTGACTGAAATAACTGATGTGAATGATGTAAAATATCTGATAAAATTTTTCGTCTTAAATTTACGAAAAACGTATTTCAGATAAAAAAAAGACAGTTTATACAGTGATGGCGAGATGAATGAATTTCATTTGTTACTGAATACATGCTGACGCATGGAAATCATGTCAGTAGCAATACACTCGATGAGCCTGCATTGAAACGCCCACCAAATCTATATATGTATAATTGCTGCGGTTTCGAGAATTCTACTATGCCAATGGTGGAGCATAGGTCAGATATATAATGCATGTTGGTCAATAACATCAAAATATACGCAGTTAAAATCCTTCTATTTCAGACGGGAAGATAACTTTACGTGCGTTAAAGGATGCTGTTCCAGCAGTGACTGACTCAGGGCAAGATTGTGTGATGCGGCTTCCCAAACGTTCGCCGCATTGAATACATGTCTTGTAGCAGGAAGGTAATCTATGAGCATAAGTTAGATGCCCTAGTTGCATGCTATCGAAGAAAGGTTTCGTATATATATCATTGCAAGATAAAATAGCTATTGATTGGACTAAGTTGTAAATTTGTAAGGCTTAAAATTTTTGGTTATTCTCCTAATATTTATTAATTGTTCAGTTAGCCTTTTCTTTTTAAGAAATACCAATATCCTCGGTTTAAAGTTCTGATTATATTCTTAAAAAAACAGTGATGTCAATGAAAGGTTATATCAGCGCATTTTATTTGAATAAATGCTTTGAATTTTTCTTTTTCTAGAATAGCATGGAAACGACGTCTGGCATTCAGAGAAATTTTCTTCCGACGAAATCTTTGCATGAGAAAAAATCCAAGTATAAAGAATGAAAATTTCAAAGGAAAAAGCATCCTTGTCTTTCGTAGATACTCAAAATTATATATAATTTCATTAATAATGATCATTTCATTCGCTGAAAAAAAATTAATCGCCACCAATAAATCATTTGAGGAATTAATGAATGCTAGTGAAACTTAGACTCAGTATTAAACACTGGTTTAGTTTTTGCCATTTGAACAGGTTCTTCATCGATCAAAATACTGCGTAAATAAGTTCAACCTCACTGCCGAAGTTGAGTTTAATTGAAGCAAGATTCGGCTGCAGCAGATCCAGCAGCTGGCGTTGACGGCAGCACAACTTCTGAAACGATGTTACGGGCGGTGAGTGAGTGTGCACTGCATGTTACGGGCGGTGAGCGAGTAGACACTGCATGTTACGGGCGCTGAACGAGTAGACACTGCATGTTACGAGCGGTGAGCGAGTAAACACTGCATGTTACGGGCGGTGAGCGAGTAAACACTGCATGTTACGGGCGGTGAGCGAGTAAACACTGCATGTTACGGGCGGTGAGCGAGTAAACACTGCATGTTACGTGCGGTGAGCGAGTAGACACTGCATGTTACGGGCGGTGAGCGATTAGACACTGCATGTTACGAGCGGAGAGCGAGTAGACAATGCCTCGCAAGTAAATATCCAAATGATTCATTTGCTGAGCAATGTGGGAAGAAACGTAAAAAATGATGCTCTGGTTATTGCTTACCCGCAACGCCTGGACCAGCTCCTAATTGCAGTTATTCCTATACCTGAATTTTGTTTTGGTGAACTTCACAAGGAAATTATTAGGCCTATCTTACCGATATTGCAATGCCCTTGCTTTACTTAGACGATTTGACTTCATTTTGTAAATATTAATTAATCATCCTAGAGATGTCGTGGGCGAAAAAGAATTTAGTGTTCGGAAGGGTATATCTGTTGAGAAACAAAAGAAAATGGCGTAATATTGAGTATGGATTCCTCTTCATTTGTTATCAAGTGTAGCTCAAGTGTCGGAACGATGCAATATAAAAAATAATTGTTAACAGTCCTTTGTCGAGCACATGGCTAGTGAGGATGAGTCACATCTAGATGAAGTCAAAACACAAACTGCTTTTCTGAATCTTGGTTCTCATGCGTTAGAGAAATTGTAAATTCGTTTCGGGGCCTGGTTACTCCTCCTGGCTTACATCTGATTCATAATTAAGCATGCTCGACTTCTATTTCAATACTGAAATGAATAAACAACGTTCCCTGCTCTCAGTCTCATTGAGGTATTGGACTAGTAGCCACCTCGTACTGAAATTTTCTAGGAGTCCCTCACACTGTAACACTTTGTACTGATCAATTGTTATGGCTATTCTATTTTACGAAATATTTTTGGGAAAAATTTGTAATAAAGTCATTATACAGCAGGGAGTAATTTAATTGCTTACAAATAATACACAACGGGAATAAACATGTGAGTATTGTTTAAGTAAGTAGGAAGCTACCGGAAGTCGCAATTAGATAGGTATCGCTTCGGTTGAGAATCACACGGGCATGGGATCTTCAATCCAATCTCTACCTCCTGTTGCCTGGTGAGATAATAAGGAAAATAATTTTACGTGCTCAATGATAGGTTACAGTAGTAAGGTTATTAATTATAATTAATTATAGATGCCGTAAGACTTTTAATGTGTTTAATCCTTACCGAAATAAGGTCATTTAACTTAAAGTTATAGGTAACTATATAGTCATAGTTATAGGTTTCGCCCAGGCACATGGGGGTTAAATTTAAAGTATAATCACTATAGCATCGCCAGCCAGCTAACGCTAAGCTCACCGGTAACTAACCATTAGAACATCGATCGTGAGGCTGAAGGTGGGCGAAGACCGACTCGATGAGACGAGAATATCAGTAGAAGCGTCCTCCAGATTAGGCCCGATGTTCTCCCGCGAAGAGGTGATAGGTTGCGTGGCGGACGAAGAGACGTGGACTAGATGACTGTGGTACTTGAGAATTCACTTCTCCATTTTTACGATTGTCTTCTCTACCAGCTAATGATTACAATAGTTGCGCATCTATAACGGTCAAGAGAAGAATAAAATTATTAGTGTAGATGTTGGATCTTTTCTAGATAAGCCCCGCCACTAATGCGACACATAAGTTCACCCACTTGTAACTCTCGAAATAGTGCACCCATCTACTTCTAATTCCTCTCTAACAGAAGATTAAAACATTCTTTCGTTTGACGGTAATTTGAAGTCGAGAGGTGCATTATTTCGAAAGTTACAAGTCGGTGAACTTATGTGTTGCATTAGTGGTGGGGCTTATCTGGAGCAGATCCTAGATGTTTACAGTTTAAGGGCTTTTCATGTTCTGCTTGAAGCCTGAGCAGCAGGCTCACAAGTAGGGAGTTTATGCTGTAGTCAAAGTGGTTTGTTACAGTCAGAGCAGTCACTCCTTTTTGTTAGACATATCAGTACGTTACTTACTTCTTAAACTCACGTCCTCGTGCATAAAGCTTCATGGGCTTGATATTTTTTTCACTCAATATACCCTCTATGTTCAGCGCGCAACACTGTCGTATCCAAACTACTACACCACACTTGTTCTTTGTCACTCCTGCTGTTGACTCCACGAAAACTCTTTTCTCCCTACACTGTGGTCTAATGACTTTCACCGACGAGGTTCCCTAACGGAGATCATCCGTGCATCAGTTTCCGTGACCTCCACAGGGTCTGCATAAACACTGCTTTACACAAACTCCTTCTTTCGTACGAAAATTATAGCATTTTATTATACTAACATTGAAACTATAATCTCATTCTTACTACACCTTTTTCACTTCAAATTAATCCGAGTCAAGTTCAATTTAATCTGAGTCAAGTTCAATTTAATCCAAGTCAAGCTCAATTTAATCCATATCAAGTTTAATTTAATCCAAGTCAAGTTCAATTTAATCCAAGTCAAGTTCAATTTAATCTGAGTCAAGTTCAAATTAATTCAAGTCAAGTTCAATTTAATCCAAATCAAATTTAAATTAATCACAGTCAAATTTTACACATATATATATATATATATATATATATATATATATGAATACATTTAGATTTTGTGTATGTAATGTTGTCTTCCGTACTATCGGTTTTTAAAATAATTTCAAAATGCTTTTTGCAGTATCTTATGTACCGACTTTTCTAATATAGGAGTAGAAAAGAAAAGTGTTTCTCATTGAATTTGGATCAGCGCTTTCCTCAAGATGGATCTCTATAACCAATCAACGGACTAGGAAACAAGGGAAGATGAACAAGAAAATATTCGCGCAGGAGTAAGAAGAGGAGCAAAGAGAGGAAAACATAAGAAAACACGAGAAGAAAAATGCAGAGTGATAGATGCTGCATTGAAAGATGAAGATTGGAGAGCAGTGGCAACATTTTTCTTGCTAATGCAGGAATGCATCTGTGTAGTAATGTACTCATTTAAATTGTAATCAAACGGAATCGTACATTAGTACTCAGTGAATCGCATTTGTATATTTTTTCAAAGATTAAATATATAAATCGTCCGGTAGTAGTCTTTTGTATTTGAATGTAAATGATTTCATATGTATATGTGATAAAGTAAAATTTCACGCATATAAACATCTATAAGTGTAAATAAATCCTCGAAACTATGTGTATGCGTAACATAAAATTACCTTTTGCACATAAATATTTGAATGTATGCACACTGTCATCAATGTAGAATTTTAAAACAACTTTAATGAGGAGTATGATACAAAGTTTTTATAATTGCCCTGCGTCTTTTACACCGCTCAAAGATCTGAATCACACTCTGCCTCCTGATACTGAATACTTACCACATTTTGCGACAGCTTGTTTTTATATTGCCGAAATTTTACGCATTCCTTGCTGAAAGGAAAAACGACAGTCTTGCTAATCATATCCAATAGATACATGTTTAACACAAAAAAGCTCAAATTAACAAGTGATTATGTCAATATTTAACTCAACTTAGGGTTCGATTAATTTGAATATGACTGGGATTAATTTAAACTTGACTTGGATTAAATTGAACTTGACTTGGATTAATTTGAACTTGCCTTGGATTAATTTGAACTTGACTCGGATTAATTTGAAGTGAAAAAGGTGTAGTAATAAATGCATTGCAAGTTTCTTGCAGAACACCTCAGCTTATGCAATACGTTTTACCCACATACAGAGTGGCAACTCTGTCGCTCCTACCCAATTGAAAATCAAGGATGTATCGCCGGTGGATTAAGGACGTGGTGGTCGATTATGTACGATTTATGGGCTGTTCGGCCTGCTCTGCCTTAACACTCCCTCTACGCGCTCCAAACTATGCGCGGTCGCGCACGGACGTGAAATTCATAGTTGGCCATGGATTATTTGAAGGCTCAAAATTTTCGGTGGGTTACGGCCGTAACATTTGAAAACGGCCATCCGTGGTTTACAGCCTTCCAAATGTATGCTGCCGGTAGTGTGCTGCAGGTTGTGTTATACCGGTGGTGTGCTGAGGTGGTGTGCTGCAGGTGGTGTGCTGCA
>JACJUY010009577.1:25494-42232 GCA_014220935.1 Platorchestia sp. MABIK | reverse complement strand
CCCCACGTCCTCATACCGCGCCCCCACGTTGTCATACCGCGCCCCCACGTCCTTATACCTCGCCGTGGAGACTAAATCTGCGTAACGTTATTTTCAGTATCTAAATTGAAAAATTAATTCATCAATACGGTGAACTACGTACACCCATTTCATTACACGCTAGTACACTTCACAAACACTCGCATCACACGCACATGGCACTCACCACGCACACGTAGCGCACACAATGTATACGTACAACACTCACTTGGCACTTACCACACACACGTAGCGCACACATAAGGCTCACACACAACACACGTACCACACACGTGACACACACATAAGGCACATATTCACATATGACTCACACGCACATTACCCAAGCATGGCCAAAAATAAACGTGTGTAAGTACATGTGTGAGTGGATAATGATATTTTGTAATCTATAATTCATGTGCAGTCCTGTGTACATTTGACGCGCAGAGGCGCAAGATCCCTTCTTATGGGCTTGCGTTAACGCACAAGAACGAGCGAGCATTCGTAACCGCTGCGGTGTAGCTGTGCCAAACTGTGCCGTGGCTGCGCCAAACTGTGCCGTGGCTGTGACAAACTGCGCCGTGGCTGTGACAAACTGTGCCGTGGCTGTGACAAACTGCGCCGTGGCTGCGCCAAACTGCTTCGTGGCTGTGATAAACTGCGCCGTGGCTGCGCCAAACTGCGCCGCTATACGTAAAGTATTAGCATCGCCTGATAGTGAATTGCACGATAAGTAAATACATTGAGTAGACACAAAACACGTGTTCCTGCTGCAACAAAATTAGTTTTTGTCTTTGGTTACTGACTTAGTTACCGAAGCCTTCATAATCCTTCACTGGTAGTTTTCAAATATGGAACATATGCGCAGAAAATGGATTTCGCGTCCGTACTGAATGAGCACAACCGCACAGTCTGCAGCCAATGGAAGTTCCCGTAGCAGAGATACCGTCGTTTTCTGCTAACACTTGTTTGGGCATAAAAAATGGGTTCCCTCTTTGTTTTCTGTACGGATTCTTGGCGGGTTTTTGGTTTTGTTGATGATGGGAGATGATAAACAGTATTTGCTGATTTTATTTTTCTTGCGTTCTAAAAAATTCATGCGAAGACTGCAGATTTTTTAAATTGCTCTACTTTGATGAAAAAAACTGTTTCGCGTAAATGCATTCTATCGGCGTTTTGATACGTTCATTGTTTTTGTTTAAAAGTTATAGACGTCATGCATATCAATCGAATCATGACACGTGACCTGGTACTTGTATCTAGGACCCAGGCAAGTACCTACTTATTGTGCTGCCTAGTTTTCCGTCACTAGGTCTAGTACTGACAAGTCACTAGCCTTTAGATCGCTTCCTAGTCACTGTAACACTTTATGTTGATGAGATGACGTCCCTGGAACGTACAACTTATTAAGAACAAAGCTTATGTGCAGCTAACACACCCTAAATGACAATTTAGTTACCAAAATTGGCCTATTGACCTCACGCCGGGTGTGGCACTCTACCTTTGTACGGGGTGGGGCAAATCAAATGCCCGCCTTTTGAAAGGCTATCAGGAAAATTTAAACAATACGCACAGAATTATTTGTCACTGATGCCCATCTTACAGAAGTGAGCACACGAACGACATTATATACTGATTCGAATAAAACACCAAATAATTCTGTGAGCATTATTTTACTTCTCCTAACAGCCTTTGAAAACGCGGGCGTTTTACTCGCCCCACCCTGCACCACACCTCAACAATTGAGTGTTCGCACCGAACTATCCTTCAAAAAGACGCCCCAAAGGCAGAGTACACTGAAAGTATCTCACATAAACCAAACCATTCTCCCCTTGCGGACACGCACAAGAATAGAGTTACAACAAAAGAGGCAATGTTGCAGCAGCTGCTGTAGTTTTTTTTTGTATTTTTTGGTACCGGTTAGCTGGCTGCCGCTCACACCTCGACATCTCAGCTGCTGCTCACGCCTGGTGTAGGTAACGGAGCGGCGCTGTGGTTAACCCTTTAACGTCCGTATTTTGTATCCATATTCCCATTATCCCAACCACTGTCATTTAACTGGCACCGGCATCAGCTGGTCACCGATATCAGGATGGCGAGGAACTGCCACTCAGCAGTGAACTCCAATGAACGTATCAGGGAGCTAAGTTAAAGAGAAACACAATACATCGATACTATTTTCGAAAGAGACCCGAAGAGTCCACTTGGGCAATGAAGGGTCAAGGTGGTGTGAGGGTACGTAAAAAGATAATATTTTTATCAGAGCAAAAAAACCTGAGCAAATGCCATCGTGAATGTTATGTGTCTATTACAGTGGATGCTTTGATGTTCTCCACGGTGTTGCATTTTAATGTTTTGTTGATTGCTGCCATTGTAATATACGGAGCATTTCTTACTTGGAGAAATGATGCATGAAATCACATTTTTCTGTCCTCGAAGATGTTCAAATATTTTCCTGGCCATTATAGTTATTTTTTGGTTAACTTCTTCGTACACAAAAAATCTTCGTTCAAATGTACTGTAGTATGTGCAAAATTTCAATGGTGAGACAATTATAATCAAGCTTGAGTTGTAATTATAATCATGATGTTCATATAATGTTGATGTTCATCTTATATTCACTTGGGCGATAAAGGGGTTTATGTGGAGTGAGGGTACGTAAAAAGATAATATTTTCCGCAGAGCAAAAAAAAAGTACATGTCATTGTGAGTGTTGTGTCTATTACAGTTGATGCTTTGATGTTGTTTTCCACGGTTTTGTTTTCAACGTTTTTCGTTTGCTGTCATTGTAATATACGGAGCATTTCTTACTTGCAGCAAATGATGCATGAAATCACATTTTTCTGTTCTCATGTGGCTATCCGCGTGTGCGTCGAACAATGAAATCTATAACTATTGTCCAATTTGATTAAACTAAACCCCAGACCATAGGTTCAGGTTGCGTTAGCAATATGTAAGGTTATTGAAGATACTTATATTCAGATGTCCGACTTGCGGCAACATTCCCCATAGCTAGAGAATGGCACCAATGCCACATTTTCAACACCTGAACTGGCACCAATGCCACATTTTCAACACCTGAACTGGCACCAATGCCACATTTTCAACACCTGAACTGGCACCAATGCCACATTTTCAACACCTGAACTGGCACCAATGCCACATTTCCGGCACATGGGCGCAGTGCGGAATCTTGCCCGAGTTCTTCCTTTTATCAACGGGAAGAATCACCAGCCGGGCTGCCAAGATTCTAACTCTGCCAGAAATACGTTTAGTGACACTATATGTGAAAAGAAGAAAAGAAATACCTTTCACTTCCAACAAAAGTTGGTACATAAAATGACCCCTCGGGGGGATACAACTATTGCATCTATGGGAATTAGCATTCCCAGAGGGACTATGTGTGGGCCCGAGCTAAAGGTTAGGTAGGCTTTCTTTTTGCTAAAATAACATAGGTTTTTGTTTTGTTACGGACCACCTTTTTTCAGTTCACTGCTGTCCTGTTTTTCAGCACCTTCTACTTTCTTCTGCAACTTTGATCTTGTTGCATGAACTTCTTTCTCATCCTACTGTTTCTATGCCCTTTCTGCATAGATTCCGCGTTCCATCAACTCCATACAAAATGGTTCCTTCTTCTTTCCTCTCTTTGGATCTCATATGTTGAGGATAGGGAGGCTTAAACTAATTAATAATCTAATCTAATCTGGTACATAAAATGAATTACAATACATTGGATTTTAAAAATTGTTTAGTATAAAGGTCCTTCTTCGGGCGATACCCATCTGTGTGTATCAATCAAGTACTCTTACGTTAAGAAATCTTAAAAACCAATGTTTTTTGCTTCATCTTTATTGGAAATTAACTGTTTTTCTTTCCTTCAATCTTTCTCCTCTCTTTATTTTTTCAATCTTTCTTTTCTTCAATCTTTCTTTTCTTCAATCTTTCTTTCAATTTTTGTCCTTGTTCTAATTTTTCTTTTTTTGACTTTCTTTTTTTCGATGTTTCTTTCTTTCTTACTTTCTTTTTTCAATATTTCTTTCTTTCGTTCTTTCTTTCTTTTTTCAAGATTTCTTTCTTTCTTTCTTTTTTCAACATTTCTTTCTCTCTTCCTTCCTTCTTCCCTTT
Organism: Platorchestia sp. MABIK; assembly: GCA_014220935.1. NCBI lineage: Eukaryota > Metazoa > Arthropoda > Malacostraca > Amphipoda > Talitridae > Platorchestia > Platorchestia sp. MABIK. Next base: position 38,089 of record JACJUY010009577.1, on the reverse strand, counting down.
CCCCAACACCGAGACACCCCCACGAAGCGCACCACAGCCGCTGAGGCAGCCCGAGTGGCGCGCCTCAGAGCGCAGGAGGCCCGAGCTGACGCAGTTCCAGACACGACAAAAAATCTTCCTTGATGCAAGGGAAGTGCTCAGCTATCTGGTATCCTTTTGTGCCTGTGGAGTGCATTGCCCGCATTGTGCTGCTCAGGCTGTCACGTGTTCCATATCTGCAGGATTTTGAATGTCCAAATGTTAAGGATGTCTCTCCTACGTTTTATCTTTACGGTCGTACTTGAAAAACTTCTCTACGCTCCATCTTTAAAGACACATCTAAAAGAAGTTCCCTCTACGTTTTACCTTTACGGCCACCTGTATACTACGTCTCTTCTACGTTTTATCTTTACAGACGCATGGAAAGGACTTATCCTCTACGTTTTATTTTTAGACACATGGAAAGGACTTATCCTATACGTTTTATCCTTACAGACACATAGAAAGGACTTATCCTTTACGTTTTATCTTTACAGACACATGGAAAGGACTTATCCTCTACGTTTTATCTTAACAGATGCAGGGAAAGGAATATCCTCTACTTTTTGTCTTTACAGACACATAGAAAGGACTTATCTTCTACGTTTTATCATTACAGGCACACGTAAAGGACTTATTCTATACGTTTTATCTTTACGGGCACATGGAAAGGACTTGTCCACTACGTTTTATCTTTACAGGCACATGTAAAGGACTTATCCTATTCGTTTTATCTTTACAGGCCCATGGAAAGGACTTGTCCTAATCGTTTTTATCTATACAGGCACATGTAAAGGACTTATCCTCCACGCTTTTACCCACTGAAAGTTACTTAGCGCAGAAGATCGTCTCCAATCCATTACCATGAGCGAGAGCTGAGTATGAAGTGTCAGAATTTCTCTTAATGAATGCTGGGATGAAAACTACAATACGTTGAACAAATCGTCAGATTCCACATTTCTATACCACATGCAATTACTATAATTGGACTATATATAAACAATAACACGTGTCCCATAACACACACACGCGGCCCATGACACACACGCAACCCATGACACACAAGGTACACAACACATGCCCATGACATACAAGACACGCACACAAGACCATGACATACACGCGCAGCCCTTGACAAACACACGCGGCCCATGACACACTCGCGCCTGTCCAGATCCGGACAAGTCACGTGGACGCAACAGCCGCCTCGTTGCCGGGGGCAGTGCAGGCAAAGACCTGACGGCGGCGGCGCGACGGGGCAGCCCCAGGGGAAGGGGGAGCCCCCCCTGACCCACTCGGAAAACATATCAAAAAACCTAACCGCAGTCTTCCATGCTGTGACAATCATAGTCTAGACCAGCTTGGTGCCTTGAGTCGAGTGGCTCGCTGGTCGGCAACCGCTCCTGTTGTGCCTTCACCGCTGCGAGGGTTCGGTCCCTGCCTGCCCTCTTTTGTGTTCCTGCTCTGTTGTTGTACCTCTGTTTGTTCTGTTTTGTGTCCCTGCTCTGTTGTTGTGTCTCTGTTTTATTTTTACGGATACATGCAAATTACTTATCCTCAACGTTTTATCTTTACGCCCACATGTAAAGCACATCCCCATACGAAGGATATCGTTTTATGTATGTAACTCAGTTGAATACGGTGGTTCCTCAGTATACTCGGTCACTTGTTTACCGTTACATGTATTCGGTTATCTGCATACGGTCATTTGTATGCAATAACTTAGTATACGGTAACTTTTTTCAGGAAATTCGTTGTCTGTATTGTGCATCTGAGACAGTCAGGTGCTTTTTATTTATGTTGTGTTTTAATTTTTCGGGCACAGGTGTATAGAATATTGTTTTGTTTAGTTCTGATGAATGAGGTTCCTCAGTTTCTCATTGAATGCAGCCCATTAGAAATACTTGTTAACTCTAACTTGATTAACGAATATAATTAACGCGAGATAAATTTTAACTGTTTACCGTAGTTGGTGATTCATTACTTACTTCAAACAAGGAATTGTTATTTTCCTTTTTATTGGAAGCATCTATTAATTCTTTTTCTGTTGTACCTCTCGCTCTAAACTTGATTGTTGTCCTAGATAAAATAACTCAGGGGGATACAACTGTTGTATCTATGGGACTTAGCGCTCCCAGGGGAAAAATGTGTGGGCCCGAGCTGAGAATTAGGTAGGCCTTCTTTTTGTTGAAATACAATGTTTTCGTTAAGTTAAGGACCACCTTTTTTCGGTTCACTGCTGTCCTGTTCTTCAGCATCTACTACTTTCTTCTTCAACTTTCATCTTGTTTCATGAACTTCTTTCTCAACTTACTGTTTCTATGCCCTTTCTGCATAGATTCCGCTTTCCTTAACTCCATACTAATTGGTGCCTTTCTTCTTCTTCTCTTTGGATCGCATTTGTTGCGGATAGGGAGGCTTTAACTAACTATTAATCTAATAATAATCTGTCCTAGATAAAATTGTTTTGACTGGCTAATCTTTATTGTGAGCTTAGACTTAATTGTCCTAAATTTAATCCTTGCTCCATACTTGGTTATTTCTAGTACTGAAATATATCCAAGTGACTTTTTTCCTTTTGGAAGAACATATACTTCTCATTTACACTAGTGGGCTGTTCCCTGGAGTTCACCGGTTACTTCGCATCTCGCTAACTTCTTTAGGTTGAGGCTCGATCGACATCTTGTGCGACTTCTGGCGCTGTGCTCGCGGTGGTACAGTGGTTAAGGGATCGGCCTTGCATGTTGGAGGCCCGGGTTCGTATCCCGGCACTGGCGCGGCGATTTTCCCCGTTGGGTATGAGGGAAAGCTCAAGCACAATACCCCACTCAACCCAGGTGTCGGAAATGGGTACCGGCTTCAGGGGGGAATCGTCATGGTGTCCTATATATAGGGTTAGTTATAAGACATTTGAAAAACCAATGCTTAAGATCAAATGTATCAGGCTTGATTGGAAATAAACCATCCTAAGATGCCGATGTTTGTTTGTTTTTGTGACCAGGTTAATGAACCAAGTTTACTGAATTTATGACCAATGAATTGGTGTTGTAAATATTTCACTTATGTCCCTTGCCAGGTTCGTCAATTTAGTTGGTTAATGGGTTGGGAATAGAGTTTTTATCTCATCTTTCATGAAGAGTAAATCTGACTCATCATACTCAGCTCTTGCTCATGGTAATGGGTTGGAGACTTACCTCTGCGCTAAGGAACTTTCAGTGGATAAATCAAAATATCTATGTGTAAATCCTCATACCACAACACAAGTAGTCCATTCATTGCACACCCGCACAACACATACAACACACACAACACAAGACTTATCACGAACATCACACAAGACACGCACACAACACAAGCCCATGACACACAAGGCTCACAACACAAACCCATGGCACACACGCAGTCCATGACACACGCGCAACCCATGACACACAAGGTACACAACACATGCCCATGACACACAAGACACGCACACAAGCCCATGACATACACGCGCAGCCCTTGACACACACACGCGGCCCATGACACACACACGCGGCCCATGACACACTCGCGCCTGTCCAGATCCGGACAAGTCACGTGGACGCAACAGCCTCCTCGTTGCCGGGGGCAGTGCAGGCAAAGACCTGACGGCGGCGGCGCGACGGGGCAGCCCCAGGGGAAGGGGGAGCCCCCCCCTGACCCACTCGGAAAACATATCTAAAAAAGTATAACCGCAGTCTTCCATGGTGTGACAATCATAGCCTAGACCAGCTTGGTGCCTTGAGTCGAGTGGCTCGCTGGTCGGCAACCGCTCCTGTTGTGCCTTCACCGCTGCAAGGGTTCGGTCCCTGCCTGCCCTCTTTTGTGTCCCTGCTATGTTGTACCTCTGTTTGTCCTGTTTTGTGTCATTGCTCTGTTGTTGTACTTCTGAATATATATTTATTGCACTTGCTTAATAATTAAAAAAAAATCCATCACTACCCCAGAGGGCGTTTCTGTGAATTGAAAAAATGAAAAAATAAACAGACAAATTAAATAAAGCGCAATTGGGCAAATGACTCGTGAAAAAATTATCTTCCTGTTTGTATGTTGAACAAGCCATGAATTTCATTTGGCATGAAAGTTTGTTTACGCATTTTTAGATGTACATACAGTTTGCGACAAAATTATTCGTACACCCCTCGTCTTTCAAAATTTTCTAGAATTACTCAAAAACTATTGTTGCCACAGGTATGTGATTTTCCCAGGGTGTGAGGCACATATTAGTAACAATTATACGAAGTTTCTAGAACAAATATTATTTTTTAAAGATTTAACAAGCTGAATTTCAGAAACTCGACAGGACAAAATTATTCATACAGTGAATAGTATTACACTTTATTGAGGTGAATCTACCATTTGAGTACATTTTTAATAATCAAAAGCGTGACCTTTCATCTTCATAACATTTAAAAGTCTTTTATCATAATTTTTCAATAGCTTTTCCGTAGTTTCAGATGAAATATTGTTCCATTCTTCAATGGCGATGCGTTTCAATTCCTGAAGATTCTCTGGAGCTCTCTTGTTGATGTTGACTTTTAATCCCTGCCATAAATTTGCAATGGGATTGAGATCAGGACTCATCGAAGGCCATGGCAGCACATTTATCTTATTTCTTTAGAGCCAGCTAGTTGTAGACTTGGCCGTGTGCTTTGGGTCATTGTCTTGTTGAAAAACCCAACGCCTTCCAAGTCCCGTACTATTAGCTGATACCTTCAGGTTTTCGTCCAATACAGAAATATCGTTATCAGAGTTCATTTTTCCTTCAATTGCAACCAATTTTCCAGTACCCGATGCAGCAAAACAACCCCAAAACATCAGTGATCCACCTCTGTGTTTAACTGTTGGCACAGTGTTTTTCGGCAGGAAAAATTCAACATTCGTACACCAAACCTTCTTCACGTCATTGTGCCCAAAAAGGTCGATTTTGGTTTCGTCACTCCATAATACTCTATCCCAAAAACCTCTGTCCCTCTCCAAGTGTGACTTTGTAAAGTTCAAGCGAGCAGCAACATGACATGGTTTGTGGAGTGGAGTCCTTCGAGGTCGGCGCCCGTGGAGGCCTTCCTTGTTCAGAAAGCGGTGGATTGTGCGATTGTTTACGCTAGTTCTTTGAGCGTTCAATCTCTCGGCAATGAGGTCTAGCTTCACTCGTGGATTAGCGTTGACCTCACGACACAATTTTTGAGAAGTTCTCACCAAGAGTTTTTGTTTTTGACCACACCCAGGCAACGTTTCTACAGTCCCAAACTTGGCAAACTTTTTTATAGCAGATTGTACTGCAGATCTTGTGATGCTCAAACGCTTAGATATGCCGCCATAACTATTTCCAGCTTTGTGGCAGTCAATGATCTTCTGTCTGAGGTCAACACCGAGTTCCTTAGTTTTTCCCATCGTGGCGCTAGAGTACGAATGACAAAGCTCTTCTCCTCTGGCTCCCCGTTAGCTCTGGCACAATTTTCTAGAATGATCTCACATCTAGAATGTTCAAAAATATTTTAGACACAAATTTTTTTCAATAAAACAAGTATAACGGTAAATACTTCTCAATGAAATGTAATGTTCTCAATTGTATGAAAAATTTTGTCTTGTAGTGCTTCTGAAGTTCCGCTTGTTAAATCTTTAAAAAATAAATTTTGTTCTAGAAACTTCATATTATTGTCACTAATATGTGGTTCACACCCTGGGAAAATCTTATGCCTGTGTCGACAATAGTTTTTGAGTAATTCTAGAAAGTTTTGAAAGACGAGGGGTGTACGAATAATTTTGTCACTATGTGTTGCGCGATGTTTTTGATGCTCTTTTTAAATCACTTTGTGACTTATCTTATCTCAATACTAGATAGTCATTTACGACGGCCTTTCAATCTGCTTCGGTAAAGCGTTTTTTTTTTTGCCTGTTCTTACTTCGTTTCAACTAACAATTTAGATATTCCGAAGGTTTCTTTAGTAGTATTTAAATTATTTATAAGTCGTCAGCAATCTCTTGGAGTATAAAATATCCAAGACATGATTTTTTTTTATTTAATTAGCCCTTGACAGGGTTGATCTATTAGCACGCCTCGCATAGTTAGTCTATTATAGTACACCTCCTATGGTTTGTCTATTAATACACCACGTATAGTTTGTCTGTTATTAAGCCTCGTATGTTACGTTTGTCTACGGACGTCTTATACAGAGAAATTTTTAAAATCCAAAATGTTGTCATGCATCTCATGAGTTCACTTTTATGGGAATAAACGGTTTTTTATTCATTTCTTTCTTCTTTCTTTCTCTGTTTGTCCTCTTTTGTGTCTGCTCTGTTGTTGTGCCTCCGTTTGTCCTCTTTTGTGTCCCTGCTCTTTTTGTGTCCCTGCTCTGTTGTTGTGCCTCTGTTTTTCCTCTTTTGTGTCCCTGCTCTGTTGTTGTGCCTTCGTATCTCCTCTTTTGTGTCCCTGCTCTGTTGTTGTGCCTCCGTTTTTCCTCTTTTATGTCCCTGCTCTGTTGTTGTGCCTCCGTTTCTCCTCTTTTATGTCCCTGCTCTGTTGTTGTGCCTCCGTTTCTCCTCTTTTATGTCCCTGCTCTGTTGTTGTGCATCCGTTTCTCCTCTTTTGTGTCCCTGCTCTGTTGTTGTGCCTCTGTTTGAGCCCATGACACACAAATGCGGCCATTGCAAACACACACATAGCCCATGACACACACGCGCTCCATGACATGCCCACGCGCGCTCCATGACATGCCCACGCTCTCCATAACACACACATACGCGCCCCGTGACACACATATGCAGCTCATGACACAAACAAGCGGCCCATGACACACACACACGCGGCGCATGACACACTCGCGCGTGTCCAGATCCGGACGAGTCACGTGGACGCAACGGCCGCCTCGTTGCCGGGGGCAGTGCAGGCAAAGACCTGACGGCGGCGGCGCGACGGGGCGGCCCCAGGGGGAGGGGAAGCCCTCCCCTGACCCACTCGGAAAACATATCAAAAAACCTATTCGCAGTCTTCCATGCTGTGACAATCATAGCCTAGACCAGCTTGGTGCCTTGAGTCGAGTGGCTCGCTGGTCGGCAACCGCTCCTGTTGTGCCTTCACCGCTGCGAGGGTTCGGTCCCTGCCTGCCCTCTTTTGTGTGATGAGAATTTACCTTTATAGCCCCCAGACATTCAAAATGTATGGCTCAAACTTGATACTTGTCGGTAGAAAAATCCGAAATTATTTTATGTTTCTTTTTCTTCATCTGTTTCGTGGACGAATTACTACTCTCAAGTATTATTGCACCGCCCTACTGCCCCGCGATTGGCAAGCTCCCAGTTGGTGCAGTTAGTTTGCTTATACTCGAATGTGAAATGTAATGCCATGGCGGTAAATTTTCTTTTGTACCTGGGGGAACACGCTGAATAAGGTGAACGAATGATTAGATTTCCCATTCAGACATGTACGGTTATTTGGCAGAATTACAGGGTATCGAAAAGATTCTAACTATTTGCAAGTTTTCATTAAATCTTGGCTGTGCGGTCGCGCACAAAGTACAAAAGAAAGCAACGTTAGCACGGTTGCGTGCGGAGTGAAGCGGTTTCCAGCGCACATATCTGGAGCACCAAGCGCCGCGCTACTGCTCTCAGCCGCCTGCTGCACGCAAGTAAGCCAATCTCGTGCAGGCGGGTGCCCTCTTCCCACAGCAGGCGTCCATAACTGCACTCCAAGGCCGGGTTGTGACCCCGTGTGGGTCGGGGGCCGAGTGTGCAGAACCATCCATGTCGATCTCATAACCTCCTTCTATCTAAACCCAGGACGCGGATTCACGCAGCCTGCCTCCCATTTTGCGGGCGGGGGTCCGCACCCGCTTCATTTCGACGATGTGTCGGGCAGACCGAACGGCCGGCAAATTTGACATTTCAAACCATGAATATCGCACTGATCGACGAACTTAATTTTGTAATTCAAGCTTCAGTGCAGGAAAAAAACAACTAAAAAATTTAAATAAAAACACCCCAATCGTACATCTCCAGCTGCATAAGGCTGGTACTAACATAAGTAAGCTAGGGGTACAGGCAAGCGAGTCGAGTGTGGCTAGTTAAAAACTGCCGACGATATATGGGAAAATTGTTGCAGGTCAAATCCGCAGGTCAGTGCAGTAACGCTCGCGTGAGGGCAGGGTGCAGTAGCATCTTAAATGACACCCAATGTTGTCCTGTGGCTGCGCAAACTGCGCCGCTTAACGCAAGTTACAAACACCGCACGCACCAACTTCGCTCAAATGGGCAAATTTGCGCTGCTGCTGCTCAGCGCCAGCGCCCTCAGCCACGCTATTAATGTGCTGATTAAACGCTGCTTGTTTCGAATTTATGGTTAGTTTAACGCGATATTGGTTAGCAAATGTGACAAACGCAAAAGTAGGCCCGATACGTAGATAAGGGAGTTGGGTATCCTGATGACAGAATCTGCACCGCCATGTCACATCGCCGCCCCATTGCCTGCCTACACGAGATGTGAGCAACAGCTGAGGTGTGAGCAGCAGGCAGCTATTCAGGGTTCAAATCAGGGATGAAATATATAGCAGCTGCTGCGACGGTTCCTCTTTTGCTGTGACTCGATTTGTGTGTGTGTCCGCAAGGGGAGAATGGTTCGCTTTATGTGAGATACATACAGTCTACATAGTCTTTGGGGAATTTTTTTGAAGGAGAATTCCATTAGAACGCTCAATTGTTGAGGTGTGGTACAACGGTTTGAGTGCTACACTTGGGATGAGGTCAATGAGTCAATGTTGGTGACGACATAGATTACCATTTGGAATGTGTTAGCTGCACTTAAACTTTGCTCTTAGTAAGTTGTACGTTCCGGTGACGTCATTTCATCAACATAAAGTGTTACAGTTGCTAGGAAGCGATCTAACAGCTATTGACATGTCAATACTAGACCTGGTGACGGAAAACTAGTCAGAACAATAGAATAGTAGGCACTTGTCTGGGTATAAATACAAGTACCAGATCAAGTATCACGTTTCCACTGACATGCATTACGTCTATGACATCAAAACAAATGCAGTGAAGGTGTCAAAACACCGATAAGATGCATTTGCATGAAACAAAACTTTATTTTTATCAAAGAAGACTAATTTAAAAAAGAAATCTGTCAACCCATATTTTTTTCAAATGCCAGTAAAGTAAAATGAGCACACGTCAATGATCATCTTCCATCATCAATAAACATAACTAAAACCCGTAAAGAATCTGTGCAGAACACAAAGGGGCAACCCATTTTCTTAGCTCAAACAAGTGAGCGCAGAAAACGACGGTATCTCTGCTACGGGAACTGCCATTGGCTCCAGATTATGTGGTTGTGGTCATTCAGTGTGAATGCAAACGTAGTTTGCTCTACAAGGATTCAAAGCTTGGAAACTTTCTCTTATTAAGGATTAATAGCGTCATTAAGGCAACCGAAAATAAAGTGTAGAAGTAAGAAAATAATTGCTCGTTTCTTTGTGAGAATTTCCTTTCACTTTTTGCTCTTTGATTTTTCATCGTCGACTTCATTATCCGCAACATTAGGTCTGAGTAATCCATTGTAGCGTAACTCGATGATATGTAGGAAAGATTTTGCTTTAAACTTCGAAAAATACAATCGATTTTGAAAACAAATACTATATCAGTGACTAAATACTATTTCCAGCCTAGTATTTGTGAACTCGACGTACCTAACTGTATATTAGGCTCATTTGTCACTACATCCCACATATCTATCTACTCATCGGGCTTACTTATCTGTATGTCCGAATAAAATTTAAAAATTCCCTTAAAAATTGCTGCTGTAATCGGAGCAGACTGCTTCCAATGAGCACGTCACCAGCATGGCAAGCAGGACCGGCGGTACGCAGCGGCTGGGCAAAAAAGTCCAGTTGACCTAAGTAGTGTTGGGTTACAAAGCAGTGAAATTAAACGCGTGATGAAACTTACAAACTTTTATTCTAAGACGAGAAGTATTACAAGGAACGTAAAGTGAGAGAGCAAGACGCTACTTCCTCATGTCAAAAAGTCGGGAATAGGACAGCCTACAGCGCACAACATTTATTCAGTGTTGCCACAGTAAAGAGCAGAACATACGCTTAGACTAAAGGCAAGGACTTGAAGCATAAACAGCACAAAATGTATTTAGTACTTTAACAAGTAGTGCATGCTGCGCAAATACTCCATTGAAGTAGCTACCAGCGGCGCTAAGATCTTGCGTGGTGCGGCGCAGTTTGGCGCAGCCACACGGCAGCAGTCGCGAATGCTTGATCGTTCACATCTGTTAAAGCAAGGCGAGAAGAGGGGAAGAGGCACCTCCACGTGAAATGTTAATAGGACTCTACACGCATAATATAAAGTAAAGCATTAATAGTGACTCACCTAGCAGTACTCCTACAACCTGTAAAAGAGTTCATAAAAGCGTACTCACGAAGTTTCGGTTCCCGGACTTGAGGTTCAACGCCCTATTGAGAATTTCCATTAACATAGATGTACAAACAGACATGCCTGTTTGTACATCTATGTTCATTTCTATTTCAGAGATATATGTCAGAATTTCCTTTAATGATAGGACCTGTTACTCATAAAAAAGTTCTAAGTAATGTTTAATTCTTGTATGACTATGAAAAGAAATGTCTTAAATTTCATTTATTTATCATAATTCTTAAAATAATTTCACAGCCTTGGTTGCAATCTAATTTTTTGCGGCAACATGCCATCAGGCAGGCGCTTCTGCGTTGATATGCGGACTTCAGTGCTCTAATCTTCTCAGATGCTGTCGGTAATTTCAACTGGGCACTCTTGACCCGCTGTTCTGTATCCCTTTCTTACTTATGCAAAGAGGCTGTACGGTTTGGACAATTTTTCAAGTCTCAGTTTGTTTTTCATCACTAAAACTCAAATTCTAACATTGGATTCGTCAAACAGGGTAATATGCAGGTTTAAAATCTTAAATTTACCGGCAGTTCGGCCCGCGTGACATATCGTCAAAATCAGGCGGATGCGGACACGCATCTGCAAAAGGGGAGGCAGGCTGCGTGGATCCACGTTCCTAAGTTTAGGTAGAAGGAAGTTGTGAGGCCGACATGGATGGTTCTGCACACTCGGCCCCCGAACAACACGTGGTCACAACCCGGCCTTGGAGTGCAGTTATGAATGCACGCTGTGGGAAGAGGGCACCCGCCTTGGAGTGCAGTTATGGACGCATGCTGTGGGAAGTGAACACCCGTCTTGGACTGCAGTTATGGACGCATGCTGTGGGAAGTGAACACCCGTCTTGGAGTGCAGTTATGCAAGCCTGCTGTGCGAAGTGGGCACCCGCCCGCGCGAGATTGGCTCACTTGCGTGCAGCAGGCGGCTGAGAGCATTAGTGCGGCGCTTGGTGCTCCAGATTTGTGCGCAAGAAACCACTTCACTCCGCACGCAACCGTGCTAACGTTGCTTTCTTTTGTACTTTATGTGCGACCGCAGCTGCAAGTTAGGGCATACCCACACATTAATTTCTTTACTTTTTGAACCTAGTCACCGCTTGCCTCCATAATCTATCGTTGTCTCGCGAGAGTTCCCGATTTTTTCTAATATTCCTGCAGAAATTCATTTGTAATCACTTCAGATAACTGTATCTGCTCTGGTTGACTAGATTTTTAATGAATGAATACGTCTATTCTGGATAAATGCATCTCTCCTGAATAAATACTTTCCCCTTAGATGATACAGTAATTCTCTCTCGATGAGGGCATCGACCTTGGAGAACAACACGATATGATCTTGCTGCTCCGCAGTCTACTTCTCTTAAGGTTCGTCTGCGTTCAGTTTTTCGTGGAGGCCACAGTGTCGCAATAATGAACACCTAGTGCTGAAATGGAGTAAGTATGAGCAAATTAATTTCCATGCGGGAGTTTATTTTGAGCGGTTCAGGGAAATCTGTAAAATATCCCGTGTTGAAGGTGGCTCTGGTATGCATAAACTATCTTACAGAGCTAAAAATAAAGTGGAATTCTTTCATTTTAGATGCAAATGAAAATTTATTCGTTAATTCCTCAAATGAGAGACACTGATTTTAAACCTTTAGTGACCGAAAGTAGGCTGAGATGATTCACAATGCTTATGGGCATGTTGATGACAAGTTTGTTTTCGTGACGAAGCCTTTTCATATGTATTTTTTTCTATGAAATAATTAAAAGTGGCTTCATTACTTTATTTAAAAAAATTTCTGTTACATGGGCGTATATTAGCAGAAATAACAACGACCGAGTCTACTGTTGGTTAACGCTCTTCCGTTCAGGAGCCCATGTGGGACATGGGTAGTCGTGATATAATTTTTGACCAAATTTCTGCTCACATGTTTCCAATTTGATTGTTCAATTATTTCAAAACCTAACTTGGAAACGTTGGGTTATTTAGTTTAATAGAATATGATATGAGTCTCTGGGATCTGTTTTTACTGCTTTGTACGTTTGACAAAAATTATATCAACCTAATAAACACCGGCGCGCCAAATTTCGACCACTTGCGCGAACACGAACTTGAACACAATCTTTCTCCCTAAAAACAGGGTAAAAAA
>JACJUY010009576.1:16998-29033 GCA_014220935.1 Platorchestia sp. MABIK | reverse complement strand
TCTACTTTTTGAATGAAAACTCGACGCTTCTCGTGAAACTCAATCCCAAGGCACAGATTCTGCCGGCCGTACGCCGCATACAGGATGAAATTATATCCCATCATTTAAGTCATTGAAATGTGTCAACATTACGCAACAAACGGGGAGGGTTTTCATGGTATTGATCAAATCAAATTCAATTATATTCGCGAAAGTTGTTTTTCAACAAGTTCATGAACGAGTTTCGTTTCGAAACGACATGCAAATGACGCAATGTTTAAATCGCTGAAGCCATTTTCTGACACTCGATCTCTCAACGTACTGTTGCGCGGTTTGTAATTTTACACCTCACTAGTGCTGTGATAATCAAGTTCACTACGTGCCTAAAATTACATTTTATTTCAATTCGTCACATTAAAATAAAACAAAGAATTAATTGGAGCATCCCGTCGTTTGATTTTCATCCACCACACAGGAAAATATAGTTCGTGGACACCGGTGGGGCACACGCTATTATGGACCAGATTAGATTATATTACATGTTAGTTTAAGCCTTCCTAATCGCTACAGATTAGATTATTAGTTAGTTTAAGCCTCCCAATCCTCAACAAATGAGATCCAAAGAGAGGAGGGAAGAAGGTACCATTTAGTATGGAGTTTAGGGAACGTGGAATCTATGGAAAAAAGGCATAGAAACAGTAAGATGAGAAAGAAGGTCATGAAACAAGGTCAAAGTTGAAGAAGAAAGTAGTAGGTGTTGGAAAAACAGGACAGCAGTGAACCGAAAGAAAGTTGGTCCGTAACAAAACAAAAACCTATGTTATTTTAACAAAAAGAAAGCCTACCTAACCTTTAGCTCGGGCCCTCACATTGTCCCCCTGGGAGCGCTAATTCCCATAGATACAATAGTTGTATCCCCCTGAGGGGTCGTAATCGCTACAAAAAAGAGCGTATCGAAGAGAGGAAGGAGGAAGACAAAATTTAGTACGAGATAAGGGAATGCGGAATCTATGCATACGGGGCATAGAACAGTAAGTCGAGAAAGAAGTTCATGAAACAAGATAAAAGTTGAAGAAGAAAGTAGTAGGTGTTGAAAAACAGGATAGCTGTGAAACGAAAAAAGGTACCCTTAACAGAACAAAAAAAAAAGATTTTATTTAGACAAAACGAGGCCTACCTAACCCTGAGCCTAAAATTGATGAACCTAAAACGCTGGTGCTTTATTTCATGACACGAAAAAAAAGTTTCGCTACGAGAATCACGAGTCAAAGACGGAAAAATTTGGGCAGAACAGCAGCGTTAACTTTCCACCACGTCGCTGGGACTGCGGTCAGATTCATTAGGTGATTCTCATTAACCCATCATGAGAATTTCCAGAAAAAAAATTCATTTTCCAATTTTCACTTTACGAAATAGTTCGAGTTCGATTGACATCGTTTCAATAAAATGTTTAATGATCCGATAATAATACGAACATAAAAAAATGACATAATGAATAATAATGAACACACCATGATAATGATATGATCACGTAGTTTTTTACTACCAAGATGCCCAAGGTTGGGGTATTTTTAAAATAGATTTGAACTTGTAACTGCTAAAAAAATTACGGTATTGCTCGATGCTGAAAAATCTAATTTTATATTTAAAAATTATCCTTAGTATTTGAGTCAGAAAAGAAGATTAGATTATTGTTCTGTTCAAGCCTCCCTATCCGCAACAAATGCGATCCAAAAAGAGGAAGAAGGAAGGCACCATTTAGTATGGAGTTAAGGGAACGCGGAATCTATGCAGAAAGGGCATAGAAACAGTTGAGAAAGAAGTTCTTGAAAGAAGATCAAAGTTGAGGAAGAAAGTAGTAGGTGCTGAAAAACAGGACAGCAGTGAACCGAAAAAAAGATGGTCCTTAACAGAACATAAACATTTATTTCAACAAAAAGAAGGCCTACCTAACTCTCAGCTCGGGCCCTCACATTTTCCCCCTGGGAGTGTTAATTCCCATATATACAATAGTTGTATCCCCCTGAGGGGTAGCCAGAAAAGAAATGGTGAGTACAGCAACCGAGGCGACATGACGACTTGCGCTACCGACTCTACCGCTACGACGACGTGATGCTGCTATGTCGACGTTAATTCTTTGGAATTCTGACCCGAGATTGACGACCGAGTGTGCGTGAATGCGGTCGTAAAATTAGAATAAATTATTAGGTTGTTTTAAGCATCCGCAACCACAATAAGTGTTTCAAAGAGAGGAAGTATAAAGGCACCACTTAGTATGGACTGAAGAGAATGTAGAATTTATGCACAAGGTGCATAGAAACGGTAAGTAAATGAAGTTGTTTATAAAATGAAACACAAACTGAAGAAGAAAGTAGTAGGTGCTGAAAAACAGGACTGTGGTGAACCGAAAAATATGGTGCGAACGAAACAAAAGCAAATTCTATTTCAACAAAAGCAAGGCCTGCCTAACTTTCAGCTCGGGACTTCACACTTTTCCCATAGGTTTCACAGGTACAATAGTTGCATCCCACTGAGTGGCATTAAATGGTAATAGATTTTCAATAAACCCACATCGAACGAGCCAAGCAGCAGAAGAATGAATTTCAGACCAATGGGTACGAACTTTCTCTAATTTTTTAGGGTCATTCTGAACTTTAAACTCAAACATTAATTAGTGGGAAAATGTTTCCTGAAACGGTTAAAAATCACTAATTTCCTATTAAATTCGGTATTACTTAGATAGAAATAAAGTTTCCCGAAGCATTCAAGTTCTTGTCACTTTGAAAAACACGTGTGCAGTTTCCTAACTGTGAATAAGTAGAAAATATCTATCACAAAAAATTAAATTATTTCAATTCTCAATGTCAACCACTAAATGCGTGATATTTTTAATACGATTTGAAACAGTTACTAAAACCACCTCTTTATCACCATTGCCCAAGTAAATAAACTTCTGAATCGCAAATTATCATCATTGATCACTTTTATCTACTAAACACTTCTTTTAGGTAACTGAAAGTAATTTATACGCCAAAGCAGGCACCCCGCAAGCTTAGTGCATTTCGCCGGTCACATTTGACGCACCCAACCTTCCCCACGCTCCATGCGACACTGCAGTCATTCCAGAACGTTTTCCAGACCGGCACAGAATTCTTGAGAAAAGAGCCAAGAATAAATGCAACGGGACGCTAACAGCGGGGAGATGTTCGTTTTCTAAGTGACCGTCACAGAATGAAAAGGCCTTTGCGTCTCCTGGAAAAGGAATCAATGCATAGATTTGAAAGTGATTCAATAAAAATTATTGGAAAATATTTAACAAATGGGATTGGAAAATATTCAAAAAGTTGGATTGGAAAATATTTAAAAAGTGGAATTGGAAAATATTCAAAAAGTGGAATTGGAAAATATTCAAAAAGTGGAATTGGAAAATATTCAAAAAGTGGAATTGGAAAATATTCAAAAAGTGGAATTGGAAAATATTCAAAAAGTGGAATTGGAAAATATTCGAGAAGTGGAATTGGAAAATGTTCAAAAAGTGGAATTGAAAAATATTCAAAAAGTGGAATGGGAAAATATTCAAAAAGTGGAATTGGAAAATAATGAAAAAGTGGAATTGGAAAATGTTCAAAAAGTGGAATTGGAAAATATTCAAAAAGTGGAATTGGAAAATATTCAAAAAGTGGAATTGGAAAATATTCAAAAAGTGGAATGGGAAAATATTCAAAAAGTGGAATGGGAAAATATTCAAAAAGTGGAATGGGAAAATATTCAAAAAGTGGAATTGGAAAATATTGAAAAAGTGGAGTTGGAAAATGTTCAAAAAGTGGAATGGGAAAATATTCAATTGTGGAATTGGAAAATATTCAAAAAGTGGAATAGGAAAATGTTCAAAAAGTGGAATGGGAAAATATTCAAAAAGTGGTATTGGAAAATGTTCAAAAAGTGGAATTGGAAAATGTTCAAAAAGTTGGATTGTAAAATATTCAAAAAGTGGAATTGGAAAATATTAAACAAATAGAACTGGAAAATATTCAACAAATGGAACTGAAAAAGAATACAACAAATGCGAACGCAAAAAACTCACATCAGCGAGGAGACTGGAGGCCCGGCTACAAAACAGACTAGCGTAAAGACACGGGCATAAATAAAGAGAGCGTGCTGGGTGTGCAGAAGGTAGAAGATGCTGCACAAAAGTGGAAAACTAGAACAACCGCAAATAATGGTCGGCAGGGTAACTAATAAATATTCTCGAGGGGCAGATGGAAAAATGCTAATTTAAACTTCTTAGAACCAGCGACGACTAGAAAAACGAAATAAGGAAATAATTAATTTTTTCCGAACAATTCGGAGTCAGAAGCAGACGACAAGGAATTTTTCAATTTATTCAGGTACAAAAAAAACAAAAATACGCTTTAGAAAAATATAATACACTGATAAAACGAACATATGTTCTTTTGTAGTGAAGAATTAAAATCTCTTTGTGAACAAATAGACGTGCCACGATGGCTGCTCTCTATGCAGAAAAAACAAACGAAGTCGACACCGGAAAACAAAAACTGCAAAGCTGCAATTTTTAGGAACATCGAATGCAGGAAAGCGCGAGGAGAATGTTCCGGTGATAAAATGTTCGTTACGGCGATAAAATGTTTCTGTGATAAAATGTTACGGAATGAAAAGTCTTCAGCAAAAGAGAACGGAACTGTTACAGCGAGAAAACTGCTCTAGAACACATCTTAATGGTGAGCACACGGGGAGCTGTGTGGCCCACAGACGTGACCACACAGCTGCGACACCCCATACAGGGTGCTTCTGCAGCGTGAGGTCTACCACACCACAGCATGAGATCTACTTCTAGCTAGTACTATAGAGTGAGGTCTACCTCACTGTGGCGTGAGATCTACCTCTAGCTAGTACTATTGCTTGAGGTTATGTTAGGGGACTAATGGATATTACTTACTTCGATACATTTAATTTAGCGATAAACACTCAATTTGTACTTCTCAAACTGCACCCGGGTAGGCGATATATGGTGGTAGACATCACGCTACAGCAGCACCAACCTTTGTCTCTAGTTATTTATATATTTTTTGAGCTGTGATTTTCTAATTTCCTACTGTGTCTGATACAGCGTGAGCATCAGATTTGCAACACTTCCAACACGCAGGGGTGACCCACCGGTGATCACGAACTAAATTTTTACAAATAAATTATTAATATCAAATGAAGGCCCGTTTCAACTAACCTTGTATTCATTCTAACGATGAAAATAAAAATTTTGTTTCATTCAAGTGCAATATTGAGCTTCAGTTTAACTAATGCCTCCTGAGTTTCCAGGCCTGCTCCTAGAGGTGACAACACAGCAATGACGTCACACTAGTAGTCCGACGATCGCGGGAGTTTTGAATAGAATCCAATTAGGGAAAACACGTTTCTCTGTGCAATTTCCGCTAGAAATTTTATGGAAATTTCATGTGTGAGCAAAAATAATGCACTTGGTGCATGAAGAAACGTAGATTCCTAATATATACTTGATAGGCTTTGAGGTGAAATGTTTTCAGATTGATTTACGAGCACTAGTCGTTGACTCTGTGCAGAGTTTGGAAGAAAGAAATGTTAGATCAGACAGTTTTCTGTCAGTGGCTAATTTTGAGGGCTTCCGGTTTGTTTCGAGACTTCTGTTGTAACTGACGATTGCTGACAAACTCGTAAATAGTGTACAGTGAAATAGTGTAAAATAGCCCTCCCGACCTTATATGGTAGCTCCCATGCTCAAGTCATGAAATTACAACTACAATCCTGCTGATATTTCGAGAAAGTACGTGACTCCAATATTTAATTTGTTTAAATTGTTGATTCTGGCAGCGCTGGCAAAAGACAAAGACGATCATTGCCAACATCACACGAGACAGCGATCACTTGCAGACAACCGGATGCAAATGTACAGCAAATGTTTGAAGTAATAATATTTTTTCACACATCTCTAAACATCAGCCACACGTGATTGTGGAGAGGCTCGACATGAACTGCGAATCAAATGAAAATCTTTTCATAAAGAACAGGAAAGACATCTAGGAAATCCCCTTTCTCATTCTGTGAAGGAAACTAGCAATATTTCAAACTGAAATCGAAGAAATTTCCGGGCAATTCAGAAAACTTAGAACACTAAATAGAGACACAAATTCACATTTGTTGTCGACCAACCGTTCGAGAACACACAGCGTGGGTTGTTTCAATCCACTTGAGTTGGCAAGGTAAACAGAAGCGTAATTGCTAGCCTCTGCATTCTCTACGATCAGTAACCGTTCGAAAAAAACCCTCTTCCTGTCTAGGAGATGATCAAGTCTTCTAAATTCTTTGAAGGTAACTATTATTGGAGCGTTCTAAGATTACGTGATGATGCGCAAACCGAGAGTTTGTTCTTATAACAAAATGATGCCAGGAGATGATGCAAGTGCCTCAAAAGAGCCCCAAGCGTGCATCCGACACAGAACAAAATCATTTATTTTGATACAACGAAAACTGCCTGGCTTTTTGTAGCCCAGGCGGACGGATTAACAACTGGATCTCGAGGCTTCATGAACCGGAAAGGACACCACCTTGCAAAATAAAGTTGCATGATCAGAAAATAAGTCAATGATCTATTTATGGAACAGAAGATCGGGTTATAGCATGCAACTCCCTGACACTGGTTCTGCAGTGTCAAGACACTTTTTAGTTCTAATTCAGCCAAAAAAAGCGAACGATTTCTCAAACGTGAAATATTTATGGAAGCTGCGATGAGTCACGTGGATTTCCCCCATGCTTATTTATAAAGAGTTCCTCTCGGTTCAGATCTGGAGATTGTGGAGGCCAATCAATGAATCGAAAAAAAATCTTGGACAATTTGTTTTGACGTACAAAATGAAATTTCCATAACAGTTGGCACTGCAAAAGTAAAGGAAGAGAATGTTGACCTGAAACTGTGATGAGGTCCCTGTAATGAGCTCCATTGCTATGATAAAATTGGCAATTCTTGCAGAAGCGAAGTGTCGTCCATTTGGAAAGTCCTACAACTACAGGGAAAAATTAATTTCATTAAAGAATAAACTTTGTCGCCATGAAAACATTTTCGTGAGGAGAAGAGTCGTAAATCTGAGCCCAGCTCAGCGAAAGCAGCCCCAACAAAGTTGTCCCAAAGAAAGGAAGGGAGAAAGCACCATCAAGTATGGAGTAAACACTTTGACTGCAACGTGCGCTACCGGTGGCCACGGAGGGGATTTTCATAATGTTGCTGTCCGACCAGTAGTCACAAACTCAATTTTCATAAATACTTAATTAAAGCTAAATGAGGACTTGATCCTGCTGATGATTGCTGTTTTCAAAATTGCTTTTCACAATTGACTTTGCATTTGAGATGAATACTGAACTTCAGTTTTACCAATTGCGGTCAAAGTGCTGAGAGAACAGGGAATCTATGCACAAGGTGTGTTCCAATTTAAGACCACCTGCGCATAGACACTGCATATTAGGAAGCAAGTTCATAAAATAAGATGAGATCGATTATAAGTTAGTCTTAGCCTCCACAACTGCTACAAAAAAGAGCGTACCGAAGAGAGGAAGGAGGAAGGCACCATTTAGTAGGGAGAAAAGAGAATGAGGAATCTAGGCAGAAGGGGCATAGAAACAGTAAGTTGAGAAAGAAGTTCATGAAACAAGATAAAAGTTGAAGAAGAAAGTTGTAGGTGCTGAAAAAACAGGACAGCAGTGAACCGAAAAAAGGTGATCTTTAACATAACAAAAAAAAAATATTGTATTTCAACAAAAAGAAGGCCTACCTAACTCTCAGCTCGGGCCCTCACACATTTTCCCCATGGGAGCGCTAATTCCCATGGGTACAAGAGTTGTATCCTCCTGAGGGGTAAAAAAATGAAAGAAGAAGAAAAAAGTAGTAGGTGCTGAAACTAAACAGCAGTGAACCAAAAACACAGTCCATTTCAGAACATAAAACTTATTCTAGCCCAACAAAATGAAGGCTTATCAAACGTTCAGCTCGGGACCTCGCATCTTCCTCTTGGGAGCGCTAATTCCCATAGATAAAATAGCAGCATCCCTGGGAAGCCGTCCTTGAGTAATTCATCACCTCATAAAAACTTCAAACTTACACGGGAAAAAATATATCCTTAATTGGTAATTCGAATCGACCACAGGAAATGTAAGAACAAACTAATTTTCTTCCGTAGAAGTTGAGGTTTGTCGTACAATGACCGGGAGTAATCATCACTGTGACATGGGTATTACGATACCCATGTGTGAATTTCAACTAAGGACTCTTACCTGTGAGATATTTTAAAAACCAATGTAATGCATTTCATATATCAATTTAATTAAAAATAAACTGCTTTTCTTTCATTTTTCTGAGAGAGCGACTGGGCCTATCGCAGGTACCGCAGAGGTGCAGGAGAGAGAGGCCGCTGCGCGAGCGCTGCAGATTAGAAGGTGACACAAGCACCGTTAATTATGCATAAAAAACAAGGAGGTTCCGGGGCCTGAGCTTGAACCTGATCAACACATTCTGAAGTTGACACTTCAGAGCTGCACTTATCGTACAGTTGTTGAGCGCGGCATGTCGTAGTTATCGTACATTTGGAGAACACGATATGCCGCGGTTATTGTACGTTTGGAGACCACGATATGTCGTAGTTATCGTGCATTTGGAGAACACGATATGTCGTAGTTATCGTGCATTTGGAGAACACGACATGCCGTAGTTATCGTAGGTTCAGATTTTCAGAAGAGGATGTGTCTGTAACGCAGCACGTGAAGAACAAGACAGTGATGTACTTAGTTTCATCATTTTTGAGCTTCAGGGAATGGTACACTTTTACAAAAACATGTTTTATTATTGGACCTATAGCCGTGAAATTTGGTATAAATATAGAAAACGCCAAAAAATACTTGTAGCGCCATGGAAAAGATTCGATTTTCTCATAGAAAACGGGATACGTACAGAAAACGAAATTTCAGAGGGAGGTTACAAAATCTATCTTCTTCGTCAGTTTTTTAGCTACAGTGATAATATGGGTATCATTTGATGCTTAAAAAATAAAACAATAGTACGATGAATCAACTTTTTTTTTTAAATATCTTACTTGGAAATTTAAAAAAATTCAAGTTTTTTTTTAATTTCGTCACAACTTTTGATCACAGTCAAAATTCAAAAATATTCCACCGTCACCGTATTTTCGGAGTCTTTTGCATCGAATGACGCCCCTATTATTACAGTAGTCCAAAAACTGACAGAAGATAAATTTTGAAACCCCAAAATTAGCACTTCTCAAAACAGACAAAATAAGGAACGGTAAACATCCTTACTTTTTGTTTTAATTTGTTTGTAGGGCCAGCTAAGGCCTATACAATTATTATATAGTAAAAAAAACACAAAAGAACTTGCATTGCAACGTCGTGCCGTGACGCATCAGCAAATATGCTCTGTAACATAAAATACCACCTCCGCCCCCTCCCCATACGTTTTGAAACCCCCTTAGCGAGCGAACGAGCAAACGTACAAACCTTTTTTACACAGGACTTACCTGACATCTTACACTTCCTACAGCAGCTGATATCGAAGTTTTGAAATATTTGGTGATTTTTACCAAATCGAGGGATACCATTCCCTTTAGTGCACCGGGCTAGAGAAGAACACCTTCACCTTACCAACAAAACATTTAAGTTCAATTAAGAGGCTCGTATCTCTTGTTAACTCTATAAATACACGCTCTCAATTTTCATTAAACAAAAAACGCGGCGTGTCAACAAAAATGAAAAGATAAAAATAAAAAAGAGGCAAAATTAAATAGAAGGTTGAGCTCGGCATGTTGCTCACTTTGCTGCCTGCGTCTCGACAAGAAAATTGGACAAGCATGGAGAACTTGCACGAGGAACTAGCGCACAAAATTAGCGTGGCTAATGAGTGTGGAGAATCAGTATGGATAATTAGCATGAATAATTAGCGTAAAGAACTAGCGTTGGTGTGTTAGAAGATAGAGCGCTGTAACTCAAAGAACTCGCGTTCTTTCAACAATGAGAAAAATGAATGTTTATTAACATTTTGACCTGCTCATTAGTATCAATGTTTTGACCAGTGTAGGCATCGAGAAGCAATATTTTTTTCTTCAAGGCTTAGAATGAATGCATAGTTAAGAGTGAGATTATTTCAATGCATAATAGCTTTACTTTGGAATTTTACCGACATGTACAGCTTGGGGGCTTCATTTTAGATCAATTTAAAGTAAGAGAAGCAAGCAAAATATACATGTCGAATGTGCTTTCTATAGGCGCTTACACAAACTTATAAATGTTCAGTTTTATGCATGGTGTACAAAACCTATTCATTAGTCAACTATGTTGTTAAAAACGTACTCGTCTTGACGTTCCTTATCTCGCAAGGAAACTTCATTTTTAGCAAATTTCATGCCTCATCAAAATGAATTACCATAGACTACGTTTTAAAACACATTTTTGTACTGAAATACTCAGCAAGTAGATATACCTCTAGATTACTACAACCAATAATTGCTATGTCAATAGCTCAAAAGATGATAAAAACTAAATAGTTACTTCTTACTGTTTCATGAAGTTCATTTACCCACCGGACAAGGAATATTTAGAGGCAAATAAGATGAATGAACGACCTGAGTTAATGCATGTGAGGTCAAAACACAAAGCACGTACCTAGAGAAATACTGGCATTTCCGTTAACAAAGTGCTGGAAAGAGCATCACTTTAGTAATTTCCTATGGAAGATGTTTGAGACATTTGCCAACACACGAGGAATGGAAAATGTAGCTTTAGTTAAACGTTATGTACTTTATAAACATAATGAAGGTATGAATTTGGCTCGTCAATACTTATGGAACTCCGACATTCATGCTGTTTTTCCTTGCATGCGTGTCACCTGTGGTGTCACCGTCCTTACTCTCATTTCAGAGAAAATAACGCAAAATTCTACACCCAGTTTTCAGAAACAATCTAGACGCAAACAATTTGAAGGACCAAGTTTTATTTTCAACTTACGGTAAATCAATTTTTTCTACATAGCAGATAATTCAAGTCATTCACTAATAGGAAACGAGAAATTCATGTTTTTCTAAGTCCGACTTATGATAATCGCACTCGCTGTATTGTGGATACGGTCTGATGCATTTTTTTTTTGTGTTTGCCTTTGAATATCCAGCCCGTTTTTGTAGGTATCATTGCGGTATCTATGATACGGGTTGACTCGCGTCGGGTCGCGTTACATTAGAGGGAGAGAGAGTGAGGGAGAGAGAGTGAGGGTGAGAAGGAAGGGTGAGTGAGAGGGAGAGATGAAAATTGTTTTATTTTTTAGAATTTATGAAAAAAAATTAATTTTGCTATTTTTTAATTTGTTAGGATAGGATAGGTTAGTATATGCTATGTTAGGATAGGTATAGGTTAGAATTTGTTAAGTAATGTTGACCGAATTTTTTCACGGGTCCACCTAGCCTAACGATGGCTATGGTTAAAGTTAGGATAGAATAGGTTAGGATAGGTAAAATATGATAGTTTAGGATAGATTTGTTTAGCATAGGTTAGGATCAGATAGGTTTGAATATGTTAGGTTAAGATATGTTAGGTTAGAATATGTTATGTTAAAATTTGTCAAGTAATGTTGACCGAATTTTTTCACGGGTCCACCTAGCTTATTGATGACATTGTCCGTGGAATTTCCACGGGTCTTGCAAGTATTTTACATTGCAATAGAATTACTGAAATTGTGCGAAAGGGTATGGTATAACCAATCTCCCAGATATACACGGTGTTTCTTGGACACGGAACTCGAAAAAATCTTTTATAACTTTCGATAAAATGAACGGATTTTTGAAAACTAAACGACAACAGCATTCTGAGATTTATGTCTTTTATTTGGTACCTAATTATTTATTATACAACTGTCAAAATAAGAATCAGAGGACACACTAAAATTCATCCTGCTTTGAAACTGCCGCCAAGATGACGAACAGGACAAAGGAACTATTAGCTTTCATGAGCACTGCATA
>JACJUY010009575.1:18332-32604 GCA_014220935.1 Platorchestia sp. MABIK | reverse complement strand
AACCTGACCTAACTCAACCTGACCTAACTCAACCTGACCTAACTCAACCTGACTTTACTCAATCTGACTTTACTCAATCTGACCTTACTCAATCTGACCTAACTCAATCTGACCTAACTCAATCTGACCTAACTCAATTTGACCTAACCCAACCTGAGCTAGCTGTGGTGTTACTTAGGTGGAGGGAGAGGGGTGGGCGGTGTCCAAATCTGGTGACATTGGAGTCTGTGCGTCCTGGCGCCGGGCTTGCTAAGCTGTAAACTACGCTTAACCTACAATGGGGGGCCAAATAATACAACACGTTGATTAAATCGCCAGATTCCACATTTCTGAAACACGTACAATTACGAAAATTAGATCATATATAAATAATAGTGTAAAAAGGTTACTACATCTAAAACTCGCATCTAAAACTCACAGATATTTAATAGAAAAAATACACAAGAACATGTATAATGAATTTGCGAAAAAAATTTACAATGTCCGTTTTGTCCTCAAAATTTTGCATTATAATTTTTGCAGGATTATTCCAGAATGTTGTAATACATCCTACTATTTGGCAACCGAACTTTCGTCTGCATTCTTCTTCAATAGCGTTTCATTCGTACCGCAGTTTTCGTTCTGAAATGTCGTAAGCATGGGTAAGAATAAGAACATCAGCCAAGACCTTCGCGAACGTACTGTGGAGCTCCATAGTGAAGGTTTCGGATACCGGATGATGTGTGCATAACTGTGTGTTCCTATAGCCTCAGTTGGATCCATAATACTTAAGTGGAGATTCAGGCATACGACTCTCTGCAAGCCTTGAACAATGGCTTGCGACTGTGACTGTGTGACATCCACGGAAGATTAACGACTGTGCTGTTCAAAAATTCGTTCGAACTATGGTGCAGAGGCAACAAACTACTGGTGAAGAATTGAAGAATGATAAGGCATCTAGGATTGAAGCTAGCAAACACACGATCCGCAGGGCACTACGTCGTGAAGGTCTTCCCTCCCACACCCTTCTTAGGGCACCTCTTCTCCAGAAATCTCGCGTCAAGGCCAGACTGAAGTATGTCAATGACCATTTGAACAAGCCTGCAGCGTTTTAGAACTCAGTGCTGAGGTCAGATGAAACCAAAAATCGAACTATTCAGAAGAAACTGCACAAACCATGTCTGGAGGCAACAAACCGAGGAGTATAAATCAAAGTGCACCATACCCACTGTTGAGTTTGGAGGTGGCTCAATCATGGTGTATAGATGCTTCAGCTTAACAGGGGTAGGTAAACTTCACATCATTGAAGGAACCATGAATGGCAGGAAATATCGTGAAATATTAGAAAAACAACTCCTACCTTCAGCTCTTTTGTTAAAATTGAAACGTGGATGAACCTTCCAACAAGACAACTATCCAAAGCATACTGCAAATGAAACCAAGGAATGGTAGAGAATGAAGAAGACAAACATTTTAGAATGATCAAGTCAATCTCCGGACATGAATCTCATCGAAAACTTGCAATGCAAAATTGAAGTTTCAGAAGAGAGGTCCCTTCAGAAGACTTTATAACCTGACGCATTCGTAAACTTTAATACATGACGCATTCATGAACTTTAATACCTGACGCATTCATGAACTTTAATACCTGACGCATTCACAAACTTTTATACCTGACGCATTCATGAACTTCAATACCTGACGCATTCATGAACTTCAATACCTGACGCATTCATGAACTTCAATACCTGACGCATTCATGAACTTCAATACCTGACGCATTCATGAACTTCAATACCTGACGCATTCGTAGACTTTTATACCTGACGCATTCGTAAACCTGAATACCTGACGCATTAGTAAACTTTAATGCCTGACGCATTCGTAAACATTAATAGCTGACGCAATCGTAAACTTTGACAGCTAACGCATTCACAAACTTTAATACATGACGCATTCATAAACTTTAATATCTGGATCAATCGTAAACTTTAATGCCTGACGTATTCGTGAACTTTAGAAGCAGACACCTCCGTGGATTTGAATAGCTGGTGTCTCCATGAACTTTTGCATAGGTTATTGCTCGTAACTGATGAAATTATTTTGTCTACTATTCAAAATATTTCAAATTACTTCTAGCTAATCAAAAGAAATCCTATGATAATCCACGTCCGCTTTTCTCGACGCGCGATAGAATTTTTAGAAAACATAACAGTAGGCGTTTCACATCCTCTCTAGGCGAACTCGCCTCAAACATGTTATGCAAATGTTGTGATAATGCAGAATATCTAACCTGGTTCCTTTTTAGTTTTTCTTTTACTTCCGTTTAGCGTCATTACTTAATCTTCCTATTTGACTAAACGGCAATTAAGCGAGCGTACGGTAGGATAAAAAGTCGTTTCCTATAGCATTCAAGCTCGTACGGCCAAAATACGATGATAGAAATGATAATCAAACTGTGCTAAGAGCAAATTAAGGAGCAAACCTTAATGCACTAATGAAAAATCAATATTGTGTCTTCAGTTTGTTATTCTTGAAAACATGTCACATGTCTGATGCAACGTTCCCTCGCTGTGCAGGTGATCCTGCACCCGACCCGGCGGTCGCTGGGCACGTCGGGCGCGCTGCTCATCCTGCCGGGCATTTGGGCGTCTGCACTGTTCCTGGCGATGCCGCAGTTCCTCTTCAGGACCCTCAGCCACCATGTCATCAACTTGCCTGGTGTCGAGGCCGTCAACTTCTGCTTCGAGGACTGGCCCGTCGAGCACGGTCGCGCCTACTACAGCGTCTTCGTCATGCTCGTCCAGTTCTTCGTGCCCTTGATCACCGTCACGGTGTCCTACGCGAGGATTGTCCACAAGCTCAAATATCGAATGTCAGCCTCCAGCATCAGAAAAAACAAGCCAGGTAAAGAAGAAAATCGTAATCGAAAAACAAACATTCTTTTGATGGCTATTGCAATAATATTTTGTCTATCTTGGTTGCCGTTCAACCTTTACAATATAATTGTTGATTTTCTCAACCCATTTGGGGAAGACACAGACACAATGTTGGCAGTGTACGCCTTCTGTCATCTTTTGGGAATGTCTTCTGCGTGCTCCAATCCTGTGCTTTACGGCTGGCTCAACGATAACTTCAGAAAGGAATTCCACGAGTTATGGCACTTATTCACGCCATGTCGACGCAGGTCGTTGACAGCGAAGTCAAAAGTTTGCTGTCAGAGAAAACCTGAAAAATTAGCTAAGTCTCCTGTGAACTCTAAAGAACACCCAGATATTTGCCTAATTGTGAAAAAAGATGAAAATTTCGGTGAGCTGTCCCCGAGTTGTAATGGCTATGAAATCATCGCTCAAACTCTCCAAACACAACCCAGAGTTGTTGACTTGGGCCAATGCAGTGCACCCTTAGAAACCCTGAACGGCTTGGCGGACTTATCGATGTACGTCAAGTGCACGCCAGTCTAAAGATTCGAGGCTTCCAATGACGCATATACGCAGTGTTCAATGCGTTTACGCGAGTCGGAAGTGTAGGTAGAGCGCAATGTGTGTGTTAAGACGTAATCCGCGCCTAAAATTGTTTGTGATTTGTACAGCTTAGTTCCAAGTTTATGTAGGTGAGCATTTCAACAGAGAGGTGTTTTTTTTGTGAACGGAGATGACGCATGCATAAATCTCCGAGTGAATTTTAAGTGTAGGGGTATACTCCATTGAAAATTTTTGGCTTCATCATCATCTTAAAAGAAGCACTCATCGAAATCTTTGAGATGTCATTCGCACTAAATCTGACTCGTCACGAAATAGCCTCATGATGATGTTCATCAGTTTGTATTTACTGTTGATGTCTTTACATTCTTATAAAAGAGGAATGTAGTATGAGCAATCATCTGTCCCAATACTTGTTTTAATTTGTAGTACTATAAGGAATTTAGATATACGGTGTGTAGGTCAGTTGTCGGCGCGTGTGAACATCAAAACAACGACTAGAATCGAAGAGCTGGCAGTTTTTGGCAGACAAAAATATTATCATTTTGCGTAAATACTCAACACTTGCGTGAATAATTTTGCGAAGCTAATCATGGAAGATTATTTTGAGAACAATATGCTTAGAGTGTTGAAACATGTATCGTGGTGATTTTCGAGATACAACTAAGTTAGGTATGCTAAGCGAATGAAAAACGCTAAATATTATCATAGTTAGATTATATTCCGCGATATTCCAGAGTAATACTTTACTAGTACAAGTAACAATTTCTGCCACCGATTCATTTTTTACTGATATCGACCGCAACAATCTCTTGAGAGTACATCAATAGTTATAAATTGCCAAATCCTCTCAGGAACTTTAAATATCGTGGTAGTTGAGAGTAAGTTTAAGTAATCATTTATACCTATCCCACCATTTTTATCAAAATCATTTTGTAACATTTAGCTCCTACCGAAAGTAAATGGCCGAAATGTAGTCTCTTCTTAAAAAAAGTAATGTACGCAAAATTTGATCTTAAGGAAGTACAAGTCTATTTTTTAGCTTATCTCACGAGTTCTGGAAACATCCTACAATTTCCAATAGGGAAATATGTTTGATAGACTCAGGATAATAATCAAAAGATTAGATTAGAACAAATGTTAGGATACTCACGAACATAGCAGTGTAAGCCCCTGTCCCATCATTCTCAGACCCAACTCCAGATGCATCCTATTTGAAGATAAATTACCTAAGCTCTAAACTTCAAGTACCTGAATCAAGCACCTCTTAAATTTAAATCCCGAGGTAATAGAAATTGATGACAATGATGGAATTATAACACGAGAACTCATTGATAACAGTAAGTTCCTTCAGTACCTACTTACGTAACATCACGACTGGCATTTAGGAGCCACATTTACAGAGACCACAAAGTCTCGAAATTCAAAAAACTTGTCCACAAACAAGTGAAAATATATCTTAATGGTTGTGGCACCAATGGTTGTGCCATCAATGGTTGTGCCATCAATGGTTGTGCCATCAATGGTTGTGCCATCAATGGTTGTGCCATCAATGGTTGTGCCATCAATGGTTGTGCCATCATTGGTTGGGCCATCAATGGTTGTGGCGACAATGGATGAAGTTTCATCAAAACGGAATTAAATTTCTCACCATGCTCGCTCTGGCATAGTTTCATCAACGGTTGCAATCTCATCAGTTATCCTTTTTTTTTAATTCCATAAAGCCTCATACCTTCGTTTAGTACAAGGTACTCCTATCTTTACCATAACTCTCCAGACACCTGATATCTGGTGGACACAATGGCCACCGAATTTGTGGCTACCTCTGCGGCCGACACTACAAACCAATTCGATACATTTCTCGTCTTTAGCACAAATTCATCGACGTGATGGTGGATCTTTACCACACTTTCATTTCATTTTAAATCACGTAAATCTTCAATTACAACAATATGCTACATATTCTACCTCTTCTTGAAGAATGATCATTTTTCATGTTGCTGAAATTGACAGGTTACCTGAAACGTATAAATGCAATGCGATTGACAAGATTGAAAATCATAATAGGTGCAATTAGGCTGCCTACACACGGAGCGTTTTTTCGACGCGCGTCATTTACGACGCGCGTCATTTACGACGCGCGTCGAAAACGACGGTCAGTTTTAGCTGTGTTAGCAGACACTGTCCTACACACGGGGCGTCAAGAAGACGACCGTCAATGTGACGCTGAAGCGTCGGGCGTCATCCTGCTAAATTCAGGCGTTGTTTGCACTGCTCAGTAAGTGGCGGGTGTGCATTTGCTACGAGACCTACAGACGGAGCGTCGCGTAGTAATTTTATACTCGCTCGTTTTCATTATCATAGGACTATTTTGTGTTCGGAAACATTTTAATTTGATTTTTATTTAGTGAAATACAGATCAAATTGCTGAAAAATTCATATGTAGAGATTAAATAGAAGTGAATATTATTATCAGTGAATTTATTTATATTGATGAAGCAACCTGTTTTCAGATTTGCATCATATCATATTCCCAGTCTTTCAGTAGGTTTTATTGCTTGTATCATATTTGTGTCCTCTTTTTCCAACGATGGTTGTAGGTGATTCAGCAGTTCATCATACGAATCTTCGGACATTCGGAAATTTGAAAACTTATCTAGTTCAGTAAATAAATTAGAGAAATATCTGGTATTAGCAGTTAGCAATGGGTGTATCCACATTCTCCTCTTCTTTCTCTTGCAGAGTGATCTGTACTCTGAGTATGCAATCAAAACATCTGTAATTTCCTCAAGTATTTCCATCCCGACAAATAATACACAAGTTTTTTTTTCCTCAACTGCTGTCGCTGCACTGCCGACTGAACCGGAAAACAACGCCCCGTGTGTAGGTAGCGGCGTCTCTTATGACGCGCGTCGAAA
Organism: Platorchestia sp. MABIK; assembly: GCA_014220935.1. NCBI lineage: Eukaryota > Metazoa > Arthropoda > Malacostraca > Amphipoda > Talitridae > Platorchestia > Platorchestia sp. MABIK. Next base: position 26,225 of record JACJUY010009575.1, on the reverse strand, counting down.
AAACGCCCCGTGTGTAGGCAGCCTTAACACGACAGAGATTTCTCCTTAGCTGCCGTCGTAATATTTTGTTAACTGTAAAGGAAAATCCTAGATGGCCTCTACGTCACTTGCAAAGGCTAGGAAAGTGAACCGATGATTTGGATGTATATATAAATAGGACTTGAACTTATACCGATAAGGAAGATATGAGGTAGAAATGGTTCGAGCCTTTTGAAAAATTGAAAATAATTTACATCTTCCTGCTGAACACGATTTTCAGTCGAAATCAGTGTCACGCTACGAACGGGTGACACTAGTCTCACCCCTCAATAACTCAGTTGAATTTTAGATTATCAGTTTGTTACGCTTCCCAAACCACATCAACAAAGTTGTTCCCAAGAGAGGTAAGAAGAGGTGACCATTTATTACGAAATTAAGGAAATTTTCACTCTAAGCCCCTGACGAGCCCCCAAGCCCTCCGCATAAACAGCATGGTTGAGAGATATTGTAGAAACAAGATAAAGTTGAAAAAAGACACAATGGTACTAAAATGAAAACAGCAGGGAACCAAAAAAGACAGGACGTAGCAAAGAAATATTATTCCATTTCAACGAAAGGAAGATCTAAAGCTCGGGATCTCACACTTTCCTCTGAGAGCGCTAACTCCCATAGATACAACAATTGTTTTCCCTGAAAGGCAGTGCAATTAAAAAGTCACCTGAAAATCAAAAGAGAAAACTGTTTTAACATCCCGTAGAGGAAATCCAAGTTTAAATAACCAAGCCGTTCACTTTCAACTAGCTATTCGAGAGTTACCAACAACGCTGCCAATGAACTGGCTGTATCCTTGACAATCGACGACCGGAAGACAGTCTAAAAACTTCTGAAAAGGCAAACTTCATCAATGTGACAATGAAGGCCTTCTGAGAGCAAGTAAAATAAGCACATGGTCGGGAGTTGGCGCATGCTAAAAGTTTCCTGGTCCATTCGGAGGCCCGTCCTGTTTAGACACAAGGAAATTAATCTTAACAAATGATCTAGTGTTGAATTGCGTGCGTGAGTACACTTAAAAAACATGCTGTTGTGTCTCAACTATTGTTCTCATAACTAACTTCAACGATCGTGTCTTCATTACGAAATTCAGATGGAGAAAATAGGACACGAGAAAGCTTCAAAAGACGAGTTAATTAGATCTTGAAGCACACGGCCTTACACCGTACCAGTATTTTTCAGATATTGAAACACGCCTGTGTTCATGCAGACTAATTAAGCAGTCATCGTTGCCGAAATTCGAGCCACGTGAGAAATAAGTCGAGCTCTCTCTATATCTTCTCACTAGGTGCTGTTGGCGGGAGGGGTGAAGCTTTGATCTTTCTTTTCTGAAACTTGATGACGAAGGTGGCGGTAACTGAACAGTTCGACACACATTCGACTATAAATGTACTCATAAAATTGAAGGACGTGTGAATTATATCGGAAACGTTCTGCCAAAATATTTTGCATAGATTTATTGCTGTGATGCCCAAATATTCCTCCACGATTTAAAAAAATTGTGATGTACCTGGTTCAAAAGTATCGTATATTTTTAAAAAGAAATTACTTAATAATAATGAATTGAATTCTTAAGTTTAGAATAGCCTTAGAAATATGAAAAATGCTCCGAGTTTTATTTAATAATCTGTTCGTTTGGAACATGGTGCATTTTTTGCTAACAAAAGAAACAAATGAATCTTGTGCACACTTATCGAGTGGGAAAATATAGTTTGTGAGATCGTTTCGTTAGACGAATAAAATTCAAATAGCAGCCCGAGGCGTGCAAGTAATTTTCTATGTCAGCACAATGAGTTCGCGTAAATTTAACCTACAAAAAACAAGCATATTTAGTTTAGGAAACTACTTCGCTCTTCGTGGGAAATAATTCAACAATGAGCTGTTCATCGTCGCAGAACAAGATGAACTGAAAAGAATCTCATGATTTCAGAGTGTGTTTAAAACTCCTACCTACGTTCATCGGATGATACTTTGTTTAAGTGGTTGACTATTCCCCCTCTTCTGGTATACCTTCTTGATTCGAGTTTTCTTTAAAATAATGGTACATACATAGTACCACTAGAATATAAGAATATAATTGCACATTTAGGTCAAATAATTGAATATCTTCATAAAAATTTGCAAGGGATTCTTAGAGCTCAGAGTAGGACCTATCATAAGTTGTGGTGCGTAAACATGTCTTAGTCATTTGGGGTAGGTAAATCCGTCTAGTGTTATTTGCTCTTCCCTGCCACGAGTGCTGTTGTCAGCTGTTTGACTTGGGGATTTTTAGTCAGATGGGAATTTCGTGAACGATGGAAACTGAAATACTTCGCGAGTTATGGGAAAGCATAATTTATTTATTATATTTTCTGACTGTCATAGTTTAAGCAGAATTCATCTAGTTAACGTCATTAGGATTACATTTTCTGTTAAGCAGTTTAACTACGAAGGTTAAAGCAAAGAAGAACTTCAACTGTGCAGATATGACTGATGAGCTGAGGCTTGAAACGTTTCATTAAAATGATTTTAAAGTTCTTCTTTGCCATAACCTTCGTAGTTAACATCATGCTTGTCTTTCAAAGGGTATTCATTCTAGAACATTGAATTCCCAAAAATTTCAGAGAATGCAATTGGGGTATTTTTCCGTCATTAGAATTTTAAACTAGAGGTTTCCGCGACAATGGATTTTTTTTGGTGATGCCATTAGTTCATGATTAGCTACACCCGTTTCAGAGAACGCGGTGAGAACCTCAGGGAACAACATCATGTTCAAACGTCAAGCCCAGGTATTCGTTACATAAAATGAGACATCCATAAAGGAACGCAGAAACCAAGCACAAACACTCTTAGAAAACCTTCTAAATGATTTTTAAAAATTTCATTGAATCTAGGTAATAAAGTGTTTACGAATAACAGAGCCAAAAAGCGGTAAAAAAAGTTGCCTTCGAAGTGCCCTAATGGTCGCTACTAATTGGCTGATCTATCAGTAGTATAGTTAGATCATTTATCACGAGCCTCCAATTTCGAGCCTATCGAAAGATTTACGACACACTGGAGCAAGCAACTTTTAAATTGATCGACGAGCACGGAAAGTTTATGAAATCATTAAGGAGAGATTTATTTGTGCATAGAAGTGAAGAGAGTAAATTTCGTATTTCATCGTTGCATATATGTTGAAATCGAGTTATTCGCTCTTCGTTGAAATCTGGGAAATCTGTTTAGATATGAATGCTCCAGAATACTTTCTTGAAAAGTGTTGATCTCGTACTGATCACCGCTACAGCACAGCAATAATCCACAGTTGTATCCGTACATGATTATTTGGTTTAGAATTTAAAACGAAATAGCTAATTTTTATTTTTACGTACTGGTCAATTAAAGCATACCGTAAATAGTCGGACCTGTAAAACGCTACATTCCATTTACTTTGTCCGATCCTCATCAGGAGTTAAAATGCAAAGTCCGAGGAAATATCTAGAAAATATTTAAAAAACAGAGTTGCAAATCTAGGAGCATTTTTGGAGTGTGTTGCTAATGTACTCTAAAACTATTTACTAGATAGCTCCATATACAGGTATATTGAACGCATGCAGGGTCTGACATTAAAGTATTCTAATTTTTTCAAGCGTGAACAATCGTTCACCTAGAGTGTATTTCAATCTTTCATTTGTGCTAAAAACTATTTCAGAAGCACTCCGACTGGTCCAAAGATAACAATTCGAGGTGCAGCAGTCAACCTTGCATTTTCGAGAAAGCTGCGGAAGCCTAAAAATGCACGATAGACTGCCGCAGCCTGTACATAAGAACATCGCACCACCATGATGCGCACATTGCACCCAACATTGATGCTCTTTTTTCACGCGCTCTGAGAAGGAGCATCTTGTCTACATGCCGCGCCTATGTAGAGACGGTAATTGAAACAGGGGACGACATAACCCCGGGCAGCTTCAGAATTCGTTGATTTATTTGAACTAAATTGTTTTTAAAGGCAGATAGATTTGTGCGCAACAACTAAACTCTATGATTTGTAAGGCAGACGATTTAAAATGTTCCTACAGACGTGGCTATTCGTTGTCCCTGCTGTTTATTAGGCTATAACTCAACTCGTAATTAAGTGCTCACTTCTCTTGTTATTTCTTACTTTTGTAACTAGATCAAACTCTATAGGAAGGGCATTATTTATTAAAACTTATATTATACATACATTAATTTAAGGGTTACTCGTAGCTAATATAATTTTCAATTGCCCGAACAAAAAATCTATAGGCTGCATTCTTTACGCGGATGTTTATAATCTTTAGCATTATGAAATAGAAAAATATATTTAACGAATCCTAGTTAAGTAGAATTTGAATGTATTCACGAACCATTATTCCGTTTAAAATAAGTTTAAAATGAAACCGTATTAAATGTTGCTCACATTTCACACGGTAGAGATAAGTTGTTTTCCCCATGTTTAAATGTGGTAACTTTATGAAGTTTTCAAGACGTGAAAAATTCGATCCGACCTACAGAGAGCTGAAGTGTATGTGAGACCATTTACTTGTCTGTGGGGGCTTCAAATATTCCAAGTACTCTTCTGGTCATTCTGAGTCTAGGATGGAGCAAAGAACCCCTATGAACAAAATGAATAGAAGGAATTCATTCCAGTTGGGAGCCAAAATTTACTCAATTCTCGTGCTGGGAATGGGCGTGACCTCGAAACAAGTAGACGCGTCTGGAACTGAAGTGTAGCCGTTTGTCTCGGTTGCGTTGAGAGCTGCTCTCCATCTCACTGAACTTCCTGGATAAGACCAAGTGTCAAATTTATTGGAATTGGGAACACTGCTAATCAGTCCTACTACTTCGTGCTTCTTATTCCTAAAGTTGGAGATCTTAGGGCTTCTGAAGTTCATTTAATGACCCAATCGAACTAAGCTGGAATTTATTTTTTCCAATATTTTTGTGACAAATCCCGGTGTTTGTATTCGTCTACAATATAATTTTTTTTGCTGATGTCATCTGATATCAGCTATGTGCCTGACCTCATTCATGTGAAGTAAATTTACATTTCTGTTGTATGCAGCGCGTTTCGTTCTGATTAAAGGACTAACAATGCACTCATTTCACACTCATATCTCATTTCGCGCGAGGATAATGCGTGGACAACACGCAGCGATGTGTGCCTTTGTTCAGTTGCAGTGAATTCAAAACTCTGCTGTCCTAGGGTAAAAATGATTTATATTTTATTGTCCCACTCACCCGGAGAGTTTCCATTCTCACGTCAGATTAGTTTCGTTTTAACACTCATTTGAAGTGAAAGCTTTGTATCTTTCATGAATTCCGCTTAATTTTTTTAAACTTATAAAATACACAAGAATATCCATGAAAAATTTATGAAATGCGGCAGTTCATCTCGTAAAGTAGTCGAATGATTTCCAGAATTTGAAATATAGTTTCTTAAATTTACTCAATCATCTTACTGCCCAAGTAGAACCTTAAAGTTTTCAGTCCCATGAAAAGTCCCAGGAAGTAACATTTTTCAGCAAAAATCCGAAAATACGTTACTCAACGAATTACACAGGAGATCAAAACTTGAATAGAGAAAGGGAGGTTATTTCAAACCTCACTTTCCAACATTTGTTCGCCAATACTCGGAAAGACGATCTTCTAAGAGTTCGAATGAAACTTTGTTTCTTCTCGTGCGATATTTTGAGCCACCGGGCCGGCAAAAAGGCGTTAGCGAGATATTGAGGAGGCTTCCGCAAGTTTGAGAGAGGCGGTCGATTAGAAATTTAGAAGATGAGCTAAAAACTTTTGATGGGAACCTTGAAAATCACCGGGACCTCGGGGTGAGGCCTCGAGTAGAAATATGGAAGTATAAGTCAAGCGATAGCGCTGATTCCTAACATTCTCTCCCAATGGGTTCTAGAATTACACTTTCAATAAATTCATAACTGATGACCTAAATGACTAGAAGTTGCTTGGGTGGTGGATAGAATATAAAACTACATAAGCTTGATGAAAAATTCTTGAAAGAAGATTTCTGCTCCAGAATAGTTTCCTATAAAATAATCTTTCATATCGCGTCAGATTTAAACTTAATTTAACTAAATAATGAACTCGTGAAAATTACTACAAATTAACAAGTACGTATTTCCAACCCTTATCTACTTGTTAGCGCCAATTCTAAATGTGGAGGTTATACGCTTGCGACATTCCAGCTAGATTTACTTACAAAGATCCTAAAAATTCAAAATTTTATTTTTTAAAAGGGGAAACATGTGCTATGCGTGTCGCTGGAAGTAAATTTTTGCAAAGGAATTTTCTAGGAATGAAGTGCGTCAATTTTTAAGCAAAAAACTAAAACGGTACCACTACGAGTTACTTTAATACACGATGTTTCAATCTTTTGATAAAGAGTCGTTTATGAAAGAAAAGATTCATAATAGAGCCTTTGGTGTGAAGCCTAACGCAACAAACCATCGCAACGCGATTAACACCCGCTCAACTGCTATTATCAAAGAGGGAAAGTTTCATGCTCAAATGTTGTACATCGTGCTGAGTAAATAAAACTCATTTTCTGAATTGGCACGAAAAAAGTGAGGAAAATTAGATAATAAATCATCGATTGAAAAAAATCAAAATAAAGTGAGTGAAGTAAATTGAGTGACGAAAAATAAAGGGAGTGAAAATGGCAAGTTGGCTGTCAACATTTCAGATCGTCAAACACATTTAAACTAATGATTTACCCGCGAAACAAAATAAATCGAGTCATCTTATTCTGCTTGTAAAAATTTAAAATGTTTTCTAACTCAGCCAGCACCGTCCAACTGATCTCTTGGGCTGCAGGTAGAATTCAACTGAACATACTGTCAAGTGAATGCGCTACAATGTTCATCGTAACTCATAGTGAAGTCAATTACACAAAGTCAACATTGTGAAGTAGGCAGACAGCTCAGCAAAGGACGGTGTCTAGTTCTTGGTTAAATTTCGGTCTCATTTCTGGCCCTTTGCCTGCGGATTGCACGAGCCATTGTGCTGGTCTACATCGGCTGCGTCGGCGACACAAAGACTCCACCTGCCATTCTTGCAAGATGTCATAATGCTCGGCCAGTGTACTGTCCGAGTCTTCACCTTCAGTTTCATTCTGTGAAGTGTGTAAAAATAGTTCCCTCCTACGTCTGTCGCAGCCTCGTTCCTTCTCTAGAAAGGTCACACTCGAAAACATTCCACGAAATGCTCATGCAAAATTGTATATTTTTAGAATACCTTGTTATTCGTGGCATTTTGGCCAAGATGAGTGGAGTTCACTTTCGCGATGTGAAGATATTTCGTGAATTATTCTTGAACCTAGTTCATAATTTTACTGTTATTCGTTTATTTTGTGTTTGAGGCTGTTCCTTGAAATGAGCGATGGTTTTTACTTGTTTCGCAAATTTCGTATCAGATGTTTCACTCGCTGAAAAAATATTTGTAATAATTTTTTAAACGATGCAATTGATATTCTATGCAGCTGCATTATTCAGACCTTAATAATCGAATAACAGAGCAAACTTTCTAAAGAAGGAGGACAACCTGGGTTCATCGTACTTTAAAACAGCTTGTTTGATGAATGAAAGCATTTTAATTATGAGGTTTCCGAAGACATTGTCGACATCTCCCAGTTTATTTCAGATTAGCTTATAAGTTAGTTACAACCTCCCAAACTACACAGAACCTCCGACACATAGGAGCCGTAAGTTGAAATTAGATTAGATAATTAGTTAGTTTAAGCCTCCCTATCCGCAACAAATGCGCTCCAAAGAGAGGAAAAAGAAAGGCACCATTTGGTATGGAGTTAAGGGAACGCGGAATCTATGCAGAAAGGGCATAGAAACAGTAAGTTGAGCAAGAAGTTCA
>JACJUY010009574.1:2662-27411 GCA_014220935.1 Platorchestia sp. MABIK | reverse complement strand
TTTAGTGCCAAAATCGGGGAACTTCGAGACCCAACAAAAAAATTTTGGTAAAGTTCGGTAAAAAGAAATAACCGCTCAGTTTCACTGAGGCCATTCACACCGCATCGATACTACGAGTTTCTAAAATTTACTACCGCACGCGCTCAGAAGATGTTCAAGTGTAACCTAAAGGGAAGAAAAACTGTAGTACCAAAAAATTGTAGCCCGGGAATGATGAACATACTAGCCCGAAGAAATAAATTGTGTAAGGTAACAAAACAAAAAACATTCTATTTCAACGTAACGAAGGCCTGCCTCATATTTTTCCCTGGGAGAGCTAATTCCCACAGTTGTATCCCCTTAAGAGGGTACTCCAGGCAGGTTGCATTTTCACTGCCCACTTGACTAGATCACACAAGTGTGCCTTAAACGCATCTGTCCACATAAGTACTTAGACCCATGGATTTTTCTGTTCATCTAAGATGATCACTTTTCACATATCAGTTTAGTAAAACAACAGAAGGACGTTACTGAAATGACAGAGTGGATGCTCAGCGGCCACATCTCAGTGACAGCAGTTTAAGTGGAAACAAGTTAATTCGTCTTTGCCGGCGAGAACTAAACTCGGAATCGTCGCGCAAGAAAGTTATTAAGAAGACTGTCCCGCACTGCGTTCAAGTCTATTCAATTCTTACACATGGGAAAAGAATGTGTAAAAGTCAAATTTCTCAAGGAAATTACTTCGTATGGCCATCTCCCAATAAATATACAGAGAAATTTGGTCTTCAAAATTTACAATTAAAGTATTCATAATTGTAATAATTCCTGGTAGCAGCATAATATAATACATAGACTAACATTAGAGAGCAGCGGAGAACTCCTTTATTCTAACTTTTCATTCGTAATGGTTTTCTGTTCTTAAAAACACGCTGATACAGTGAACGAAATAAGATGCACGCCATACGCTGCCATCGAAATTACTTAAGCAGGATAAATGATGCAGAAAAACACACTTCAGAGATTAACAGGAGTAATGCCATTGGGAACTTATCCTGAATTATCATGTTTGTGATATTTTCGTCCGAAGTTACAACGAAGCGCCGCCATTGACCTTCTCTCACAGAAATTCTTACAACACAAATGGAAGAGCACGAAAAAATGTTCACAGCAGGCACTATGTAAAAGCATTGTTACCTTACAGGACGCGCTATGAAGGGTGTCTGGGATGTCAGCCTACAGGAAAGCAGCGCCAAGAAGAGTTAAGTCTAAATCTTACATCAATTTCGCAATTTTGTGCACACAATATGCGGTTACCCCCCTAACGCTGTGTTAGAATTCACACTTTGGGTAAACTGAACTCGAGTAAATTCGTAATCGACAAGCATAATCGTGGACACTAGGCTAAATTGGTCGAAGAAAACATTGTATTTTGAATGCAGTTAGAGTGGTGAAGAACATGTTCAACACCAAATTCTTTCAGCAAAAAGACTCGCTAAGACGGCAGCTGCATGCCGCGTCGTTTGATGGCCGGACTTCAGGTAGGGTAAGTTCCGTACTGTCGACGGTTCTTCATTACCGTACAGACAGCATTTAAATTGAAATACATAATACTGCCAGTATTAGATAGCTAGCGTAAGCGTGAACTTCGTCGCCAAATGGGTGTCTTTAAAACCGGCTTTAAAAAAATGTTTTATTATAATCAGGTTCATTTGTATCATCCTGCAGATTTTTTTTATTACCTAATTACCAACTCGAGGATGCAATGGCTGTTCTTTCTCTTTCATGCAGGTACCCACAAAACTAAGTTCTCCTTTTAATTTTGAAACGTGAGCTAGTTTTGTACAATACTTGCTCAATCTACTAACCGAAATTTTTTCAATCCTGTTTCATATTCCGTAAGTTTTCCTACCACGTTAAAGAATGAATCAAGGTTTGTCATGCCGATATTTTCATCCTGACGATGAATAAACTTCATTTTTTAATTTCCCAACGGAAAAATATTAACTTGTAAAATATTACAGTTAACATCGAGTACGTTTTGTAAGGGTGCACTGTAAATATTACAGGTCTGAACTTCCCCCACGAGTAGTGTGTGGAATACAACCTGAATGTGAATTCGTGCCACATCACTCAGCCCTCACATTCCTAAAGACAAAACATGACAGGATACAGAGAGTAATTCCTAACATCGCATAACTACAAAGACGAGTCTAAGTTTTGCACATATCTGCTCAGCAGGCGAGAGAAGTTAGTGATTCGTTTATCTAACAATACACAGTAACAGCGTTCAAATGCTACCAATATTACCGCTAGTAACAGCTATTATAGAAGTGCCAAAGCAGAACATTTTAAATGAATGCAAATAGAATAAATGAAGCCTACGAAGACTATACTTGTATACCTACAGAACTGTAGAAAGAGGATTTATAAATAGATATTTTAAATTTTTCATAAGGTATTACTATAACGATGCCATAGTGTAAATCAATCTTTAACGCCCATTTGCTTTAGAAGAGTTTATTCTTAAAAAAATTTTCATAATCAGAACGTGACATTGAACATTCTAATATTAGCGGCTAAAGTCACTTGTTCCTACTTCAAAAATCTGCACAAGCTTAAAGTAAAAAAAGGTATTTGGGAAATGACGAGTGTTTGGAGCAGCTGCCTGTTTAGAGACTGCCATATATCAACCAGTGACACTTCATTTTCACATCCGAAACAATTTCCGGTCGATATTTACTTTAATTCGCTCAAGGAATTTAGAAATTTGCTTCCCAAGAATCATCGGTCGATATTTACTTTAATTTGGTTCCCATGAATCACTAAAGGAGCACATTTAAGAACGTTTGGTCAAAATTGATTTTAGGCCTTTCACGGAAATTAATAATTCCGTTTCTAATAATCACTAAAGGAACACATTTAAAAACGTTTTACATGAATGACATTTTGCTCGCTGATGCTTAATTTTCGAGATATAACATGAATTATGTTCAGCCAAGAATAACATTATATTGTCGGCTGCGTTGTACCTGCTTTGTTGGAACACGCACAGTATTTTGGCGGGACACCATCAGTGTCGGTATGGCTAAGTTAAGTTATGTCATTTTAGGTTTGTTTAAGTTAGTTAGGTTAGGTTGGTTTAGGTTAGTTTATTCAACTAAACTAACGTCACCTAACTTGATCTAACCTACCATCACGTCGAAACCGTATTACAGTATATTTACGTGTCTGTTTCTTCACTGTTGAATACGACGTTCCTATAACTTTAAAGTTTAATAACGCCAAAATCACGCATGAGCGAGAAAAATGTCATTTATGTAAAAAGTTCTTAAATGTGTTCCTTTAGTGATTCTTGTGAACAGAATTTTAATTCCCGTGAGCGCATTAAGGTAAACATCGACCTAATTTCCGAACAGCTACCTTAATTTCCGGAATATTGCCTGAAAACTTTAGAGTGTTCATCACACACGAGGCTGCGGCAAATCCTTACCCGAATCATAAAGTGTCCGTTTGTGCTTTCAGCAACATGGTCTTTGATCGATTACTTAGTGCAAAACCATGTTCTAATTACCATCACTTTTATCTAGTAATCCATAACGACGGCAATGTTCTGCGTGGCGATTTCGAAGCCTTATTTGCGTAATGCTTGACAGACCACAACACTTGCTGCACGTTTCATCCCAAAAAATTTGGAATAGTAGACTACTCAAGCGGATTTCTAGGAAGCGTCCTTAGCGCAGAGCATTGCTAAAATCCGGAAGTACTGAGCGGACTTCATTATCTTTTTTGTCCAGAATGAGGCAGATTCTTTCATTCACCGCAGGTTCATTTTATTCACTGCAGGTTTGTTTCATTTACTCCATACATTTTTCGTTCGATGCGATGCAAGCATATTGGATTTGCTGTGGGTTTGTTTAATTCGCTGCAGGTTTTGTATCATTCGCTGCTTGCAGACTTTTTTCATCCCTTGTTCCACGAATCAAAGCAGTCAATATTTTGATCTGGAGTAGAAGCTCACGGGAGAACTCGTCTCAAGTTTACCCCAAAAACAGTGCACAAAACAATTTTTTCGAAACAGACAAGCCTTTAATCTTCACACTCAGTCTCACAAAAAATAGTCATCCAGCATGCACATAGAGCAGTTACAGTTTTAACATTTTCGAGCACATGAGCATGTAGGTAATGCGACACAATTCCCAACGTAAATGGATGAAACAATACTAGGAAGTGAAAATACACCAAGAAGCAACACGTTCTCACAAAAATCTAATTAGGAGAAAGCTAAAAAACTTTGGATGCTTGAAGGAAGTTAACAGAACTAAATTCGCATTTTCTAACCTTGCAAAATGAAACTTGAAGCACATTAATTAAGAAGACCAATTTTCTATTGTAAGGATATTGATCCCTACCATTTAACTAAAATCTAGCGTTAACCTACATCAGTATACATGGGACATCATCATACGTCAGATTAGTAGTACGTATGTACACACACAGAAGTAATCTCAATGGTTCGATACCCCTAGGGTAGGGTTGTTTTTACATTGATATCATGTAATAATCAGATCCCATTTATTCTCCTCGCACGCTAAATTTTCTTAAACATTGAAACGTTATCCCGCATTAAACCATCATTATTAAGGCTTTGATAGGATAATTAAGGTGGGGCTGCTCTTCGTTTCGTATTACATGGGCGTGACAGGCCGTTCCTCGAGCCACTTCTTGAGCGCGGGCTTCGAAGTCACCTTGGCAAGTAGGTCCCGGATTTTGGGTGCGGCGTCTAGGCAGTCTTTGTGTTGGCCGCTAATCTGGCACAGGTAGCAGGCAGCGAACACGTCCACCCATGTCATCTGCACGACCGTCACAGAGTGAAAGAACATAGCTGAATTTCTATGTTCCATAAAAAAATATGAGATTTGAACAGTAGTCGCCAACCCACGACCATCAGAAAGAACAGCGCAAATAATGGTCGTGCACGACCATCAAATAGAGGAAGAACAGGTGCTGAGTTATTATGTGCTGGATTTCATAGCGCATTTAAAGGCTTCAAATGAAAGATTTAAATAGTAGTCAAGGACTCATGTCTTTTACACGACCATAAAAAAGAGAAAGAACATTGTTGAATTTCTGCGTTAGATTTCAATCTGAATGTATAATTTTGCTACTAACGTTTCTTTGTTGAACCTGAGGACGAAATTTGGGTAGTCTTAGTGTAGATGAGCATGTCACTTCTTACGGTCAGTCAGCTTAGAGTAAACGTGAAGACGGTCCCATAAATGATGTAATTGATGTCAAGTTTAACATTAAAGGATTAAAATGCGCAACCAATTTCTTCAAGCTAATTTCTCGAAATGTGGTCAGTAAACATTGGAGCTATTAATCAATGGCTGGAAAACAAAGAATTTCGGTGAATATTTCAGCAATTTCAGGAGACTTACAACACTCGATCAGCAAGCTCGTACACACACCTCAATTCTTGTGAAATAGAGGAAAAATTCGTGCCTAAGTTAGTCGATTTCATTGAGATCTAGAAGGTTTTCATTGTGAAGGTATGCAATTAAAACATAAAAGATTCATATTTATCTTATTAATGAGAAAAATCTTTTATTTTTTCTAAGAGTTGAACTCTTTTTTTGTGTGTGTGAATTAAACGTTGGAAGTCTGAACTTTGGCCGTCACAGTTCACAAGGCGGTGTGTCCGAAAGCTCCTTTGTGTTAGGAATAAGAAAGTTCAGACAATAGAAAGTGAAACTTTGATGTCTTTTGCGTCAATGCTTCCATTCTTTAACAAATTTTCGTTCGAACTCTACTCACGTTCTGTGAAATTGAATACGTTTAAATAGTGTAAAATTTATTCTCATTTACCGAACAATTTTGCAGGCTCACCCAGCGACATTTTCCCGTTACGAAGGGAAGGCGCAGATATAAAAATATTTTCCGTATGGGAAACATTTTATTTTGCGCTCGAGCACTCCCATGTAATCCAGCAAAAAATGCCAGCGCACACTGTGAACGAAAGGATCTTTAAATTTTAAAACGATGGCAGAGACCCAACAAAATGCTCTGGCTCATTTTACGGTCGCAAAAACTCTTCTCTACAATAAAGTGGGGCGAGTGGGAGACTTCCTCCACCTCGCCAGGCTCTCTGTTCTGAAATACTACACAGGAGCTGCCGAATAACTCAAAGTATGCCATATTTAAGCTTTTCGATGCCTCGGTAAGAATTAATGGAAATTGAAATCATTTTCGTCTTGTTCCGGAGGAAATTTTGAAATGTATTAAATTGTTTTGGCCTTCCTTTGTTTTCATGCCAAAACAATATGCATGTTGTTGCTAAATTGGGCCAGTTGATGCATGTACGAAAAAAGTGCAAAGAGAGTAGTTTACCCAAAACCACTTCAGCAAAGCAGATGTTTTTGCGTACGCTTCATCAGATGTTCATTTCACTACACGTGAATCAGTTTTTCATGAAGCTCCTCCACATTCCATCAGTTTTGCACAACGTACATCTGAAGTCATGAATAATAGCTAATTTTATTGATTGTTGAGTGTAGTACTGCCATTTGTACTTCGAAGGTGACCTCGCATCTTCGCTTAAATTGGTTAGCTAGTTTCTCCTATTTCTCAACTATCGCTTTAAACGTCGCCGATGCAACCATTGAGATTAACATACAGCTCATCACTCAGAACAAAGTGTATTCTATTTCAAATTCGTCCAAACTTCATCGTAGATTCTTGAGTGTCTTTACTGGTGTTTGATCAAAATTAAGAAGCGCATCACATCGTAGCTATGCAGTTAACAATTTATGTTCTCAAAACTGAATTGTTTCATCCCATTTGAATTTGGTTCACTGATCGCTGTTATCATCAACTGTGTGACTCAAAAATTTCAATCCTAATCCACCATACGGGAAAAAAGGCATCACGAAGATGCTGCAAAAAATGCGTTTAATATATGAATATTATTAGCATTCCATTTATCATGTAGGGATAGCCATTGTCAAGGTGGAGAATTAGTTTCTTCGTAGTGAATGGCTGACGCGAACGTAATTAAATCAGAAAAATATGACTGGCATTTAAAGTTTCGGGTTAACTCGCACGCTCCTCATCGTCTCGTAAAATAACCGAATTCAAGTTTAATCAGCTAGCACATACATCGTGACCACAGAAAAATAGTCGAATTCAAATATCAGTTAGCCCACACTTCGTCACAGCAAAAATTACCACTTGGTTTCACCTGGCACACATGCACAAATTGCACATCATCGTATGGGAAAGGCAACTAATCCTAAACTTCTATTGACACAACTACTGACGAAAGTCTGCGGTCATTTACATTCCGAAGCTTCACCGATGACCTCGTATCCTCACCTAACATTTTCAACTAACTAGTATCACCCAGCCTCAACTACCCCTTTAAACTTTGTCAATGCTGCAATTTAGATAAACATAGGATTGGTTCATCATTCAGAGCATCCTGTATTCTACTTCAAATTCTTTCATAGTTCATCGTAGATTCTTGAGTGCCATTAATAGTGATTGATCATAATTCATAACTGATCAAATACTACTACAATCAGCTGGCACACACATCATCAAATGGGAAAAACAGCTAATCCTCAAGCTCTATCGAGACGAGAACAGACGAAAGTTGACACCCGCAGCCCTCGCCATTACCTCGTCCCCGCAGAAATAAGGCGTCTGTCCCAGCCGCTTCTCCAGCTCTCTGAGCACAGGCGGCAATGTGCTCGTATAAAATTCCGCTGCCAGGCGCTTCGCCTTCTCAGGGTCGTTGCCCAACCTGCAACACAATTTCAAATAGTTTACCAGAAACCATTTCTCATTTCAACGCGAGAGTGAGCGTCAGTGAGGTTAGATGACGGAACCATACTTAGCATGCTGAAGCAGAGTGATGCAGAAACATCATGAGCGATTTTACAACTGGACACGAGTAACATCAAAGTCCGTCCTTTTTAGCATCTATATCGAAAACCTTGACTACAAAAATATCAGTTGCATAATCAAGTTCGCTGATATGAAACGCTGCTGAAAAGCAGAACGTTCACTGAAGGAAAGCGAGTAGTTATACACCTAAGCTGATCTCATGACTTTGCTAATGGTCCGAAACATGGCAAAAGAGTTTCAAGGTGCCTCCTTGTTCGGTGACAAAGACCCAGGAATGCACTTTAGATTCAACAATCGGCATTTTCTATTGAAATAGTAGAGCAAAAATAGATCATGGTATCAGTGAAACGAAAAACCCCAAACATGATCGCAAGTAAAAAAATGTGTCAAGAATGTGAGGAAAAAATTTTGTTTTCATACCAAAAATCTAATATCAAAATGCCTTATACAACCCCTCTATATGGCGTTAGTCCGATAGCGTTTGCAACACTACATCAAGACATAAGAAAATAAATAAAATTCAGGATAAAGCAATGAAAATGATTTCAGGACTCAGTCACCATCCTTAGACGACGACGTCTTCGACAGTTTAAACTCATTTCTTTAGATCAAAGTAAAGTGCTAGGCCAAATAATCGATATCTGCGCGAGTCTTAATGGCATTAACGATGGTGGTCTAAAATGGCTGTACGGCACTTGAGATTGCGCCCCACCAAAAATCATGGTCGGAAATCAATAATAAAAAAACCAGGGACATTCCATAGGCTAAATTTTTCGGGCAAAAATTGTCAAAACTTGGAATCACCTGTAATTAAAAACTGTCAGTTCTGATCATGCAGACGAGTGCAAAAATCATCTTGAACATTTTTGACCAAGAAATTTAGTAGTGTTCTGAACTCCTTCATCGATTTCTGAAAAGTCTTTCAGGAAGATATAGAAAAAATTTAATTGAAATCGCAAGCTTTGCCAAGTTCGCATAGTATTCAACAAACGCAAACTTCATTCGAAATTGAATGGAATAAAATTAAAACGTAAAAAGGACTACATTTATTAATAAATGTCACTAACGAGGTCTCAAATTTTATAGGAAGAGATGAAAGAGAAAAGATTATAAAGTCGATCCATCACCCATCATCATCACGTGAGGGTGGTGAGCACACGCAATTATTTCGTATTACTATTATAGATTATAGTAGGAAAATACGTTCTTACGCTCGTCTTAAAAATTTGATTGAACAGTAAGGGAGTGAGCATATGCAGTTCTTTGCTTAAAGTTCATTAGAAAAGTGATTAATAGACAATCATTCTCCCGTAAAATTGTCTTTAAACAAATATTAACAGGAACTGAAGTAATGTCCAGCCTTAATGATCAATATTAAAGCTGAAAATATTTAGAGTTTTGAAATTGTTTTTACAACACAAGCTTTCGATTACTTTGAAGCCCCTTATCCTATCTGTAAACACGTCCATAAATAACACACTAAATATAATTTTTAATTCTTCCTCAACTTATAAATGTAAGTGATTTTCAACACCTACTGAAAATCTATAAAAATAATAATGATTGGGTACGTGATCCGCAAACGCAAAAATTTTAACAAAACCGCGGCCAAGAAAATAAGAGGCATAAAGTAAAATCTCTCAATTGCCTGAGCTCTTCCAAGCGATCTTTTCCTTATCGAGCGGTGTGAGAGACGGTCAATATTGTGAGGGAGATGACACGCTTTTGATTAACAAAGAAACGGCTGCTTTCGGATTATAGAGACTTTAAAATGCCAAATTTGATTGCAAAGAACACTAACAATAGCTGTATGGTTAATTCTGAGTTCTCGTTTTTACATTTTTTTGCGATGTCCCCCCCCATGCACTTCACATAATCATTTTCAGGGGAAATCCCGTCTCGGTTGCTGAGCAAATTTGCTCCCTCGACGGATCCACAAACGACGACGCTTAACGTTACGGGGAAGGACCTACTTCTCATCTCTATAGTAACAGGCACTACAAAATGGCCTGAAAATATCGCGGAAGCAGCAGCTCACGAGCTAAGCGACCGTACAAATTTGTCACGTACAAGTCGTACGCGGCCCAATTTACCCCAATGGAACTGCTTTAATTATTTCCAATTGGTGTGTGATAAAATGTTATTTATCAAGTTTTTAAAAGAAGTGCATGATATGGTCTACGATCCACAGAAATATTAATAGCAAAAGCATGATCAAGAAAGTGCCTCAATCTCATTCGCCTTTTTCTCAGCGTTTTTTATTGAATTACCTGAGCTCTTAAAACTCTACCCAACCACACATCCCAATTTGGTCCTAAAGCGTAAGATCGCAAAAATTGTTTCTCGGTTCGATCCCACTTCGAGCAGCGCAGGAGCGGGAGCGTGTATTTGCGCAGATGAGGCGCAGGCCTATTTCAACACTCGAACGGACCCTTTGTTGTCGTAGCTTCAAGAAAAATACAGCAACTGCTCAACAGAAGATGGCTTCTCAAGGTCCGAGATTAACGGGAGTTAGAAGAGAATTCGTCACGTAGGGAGAAGTAAAAAATGTCGCTAAAAAACTGAGATGAGATGTTTTCCAAGCTCTGCTGTCTGGCAGTAGTTCATGTGATCATGGCTTGAAAAATAGAACATAACGGTCGTCATATATCACCCCGCTATTTTCGAGTTTAGTTATTTGTATTCTACGTATAATTCAGAATTAACTGAGTAATGTGCCATGTTACTGATATTTCAAACGTTACGTTTGATTTCTCGCCATCCCTAGTGTGAGGCTCAATTTGAGCAACACCAAAGGGCTTCATAACAGTAAAAAAAATTTCGGTCTAAAAGATCCTACAATTTAAAATTGAAATTTTAAATAAATTTGGTGGATGCCATTAAATTTCATGCACTCTTTCAATCTAACTTGCTTGAATAAGTGTCTTATAATATGACGTTTATCATAAAGCAAGTAATGAAAGAGTAGTAGTTTTATCAGAGACTTAATAAATCTGAAAAATTGCTGGTATTTTCACAAATAGCATTGGTCAGAGCACACCACAAACTAGAATCAGAACATTTCAAAACTTCAGTAGTTTCATAAGAATGGAGTGTAGAGATAAATTTCATAATATTTTCGCTTGAGAAATTTTCAAGTAAAAGACTAATAGCAACTTTCCAGCTCGAAATTGGAGCATTATCTCATTGATTTGGGCGAAAACAAAAGCAAGAAACGCTGTCTTAGCGGCTCTTTATGTCTCCCAGGATGTTTGTAAGGCGAGGCTTGAAGGCGCACATCGGAAGCAAGGAAGAAGTCAAAAAAGCGCTACGTTTGCCATTATTTTAGTACAGCTCCCGTGGGCGCTCTCGTCGTTTTGTCAAGGAGTGACGGTCCTCCAAATATTGCATATAAAACCTCATGTAAAATAACGTTTACATTTACGGAGCAGGCGCTGGAAAATAGGAAATCGAGTTTTCTTCGTTTACGCCGTGAAATTAATGTGTATTTTATTCAGGGTTTTGTCTCTGGCAGACATCATATATTGAGTTCACACATGCCAGCGCTGTGGCAGTTTCAGCACGTATATGTGATTGAGTCTACAAAAATATACAGATAAGAGTGAAGCTGTTGATAGAATCGAGGCATGCGGCATTGATGTTTGGGAATTACAGATTTGTTCGGAGTCCTCCAAGTATAGGTTTGTGCTGAGCATCGTTATTTAAACAGGCATGTCCTGGAGTGATTTTTAATGCTATGAAAATGTGCAATAATCTATCAGGTTCTGCTGTTTTTAGAACTCGATATGTATTTTGAAGAGTTCTTACAGAAATTTATAATATATCACTGTTAAATCGCAGCTCATCCTTATATTGCACAATGTTCCTTCGGAGTATCTGCATGTCTTTACAATGGGTATGAATATTCATTTGAACAAGGCAGAACAAATTTGTGTTTTTCAATGTTCAGTTGACATTTTCAAGCTCTGTGAAGCAAAATTTGTTGGAGCAGTTTATTGTTCCACATAAGTTTGGTGCATTATTAGTTTGCTAAATTAAATCCGTCAATAACAATAGCGCCTCAAAAGGCTAACACTTTAAATTGCCATTTCCAAATCCTGGTCTCGCCAATCGTCCATTTGACGCGGCGAATGGAATTACTACAGGCTATCATTCTAAATGTTCATTTGGGAGACTCTGCATTGTTTTAACGACAGGCCCAACTGAAATGACCTCGCATCGACAAACAGTGCTGACGTATCTCTGTTCCACAGGAACTCTAACAGATCCTTGCTCCATAGTTGAGCTGAGGGGGGTCGGTGCTGGAGGTCGGAATTTTTTCAGGTCGGAAATTGAATTACAGTTTCCAAGCGCCAGGAAATGCAGAGAACCCAAATAGTTTTGGAATTTATGAGCATGACTTGGANGAAACTGAAATCGAATCGTGTGAAACTAATTAGATGCCATTAGCTCTCCACTCCTGACGAGTTCGGTTAAGTTTTGTATCTAAAATTTATTCCTATTGATACAAAACACAGAGATCCACTTTATCCTCCTGCTGAAATGGCGTCTTTTCAATGCTAATATGCGCAATTTTTTTACGTTCTTTTAAGGCATGAATCGGTAACCAGCGCTAGGTATCAAATTTTGTCTCTCTCCCACAGACGTGTCACTAAATTTGCTCCAACTCTATCTCCTCCATCACTAGAACACCACGGTGAACTAAATGTGAGGTCCCGAGCCGAGAGTTAGGTAGGCCTACTTTTTGTTGAAATGAAATGTTTTTGTTTTTGTTAAGGACTATGTTTTTTCAGTTCACTGCTGTCCTGTTTTTCAGCACCTCTGACTTCCTTCTTCAGCTTGTATCTTGTTTTTCTAACCTTCCTTCTCAACTTACTGTTTCTATGTGTATGGGATCCTGTGCGGGAACATACCCTGTGCATAGATTCTGCGTTCCCTTAATTTCATACTAAATGGTGCCTTCATGCTTCCTCTTTTTAAACATCTTTTTCGTGGTAAGGGAGGCGAAAACTAACGTATAGTTTTTAATTAACAACGGAAAGCTATTTACCTGAGGTTCAAATGGGACAGTCGAGCAGAGCACTGACGTGATGTGATTGAAATGGCATTCTCTGTGTTACTATTTCATTCTAATTGTGAAAAAATTCGCTTAAATATTAAAACGGTTCGAAAAGTGTAAAAGTTTTTTATTTTGAGTTCGCACAATTTACCGATGGCCGCGTTGCTTCGAGAATTTTATGTCAGTTAATTGCTGAATTATTATCGCTTTAAGGGAAAAGTAGTTTTCGCAATAAACATGTGAAAATATCAAGTGTTTCTCATCCTGTTCAATTTGATTCATATTGCGAGGTTACTTCAGAAGCGCCACGTGTCTTCGGTTCGATTTTAATTTTGCACTCGTAATTACTTTGAGGTTGTAGAAACTTTGCTTTCTTTTCAGGGGGAGAATTTCGGCTTACGAGTTTAGACCTCAGTTGAAGGGATAAGCCTTACTAGGATTACAAGTGCCTTACTCTCCTCGTGCTTGACAGTGTACAATATCAGGTCTTTTAATAATCAGCTAGACCTTAGTTGAGAGGATAAGGCTCACTAGGATTACAAGTATCTTACTCTCCTCGTGCGTTACAGTGTACAATATCAGGTCTTTTAATAATATCAGGTCGTCATTTAGTGGCAGTGTTAGCGATTGTATCAGTACTGACATCACTGTTAGTGAATGAGAATATCTGTAAGAGACGGCACTGGTAAATTGATCAATGTAGTACCAGCACACAATGCCTGTTTTCCAACTTTTCAATGACCCTTGTAGGTCAATGTTGGTATTTCAAAAGGTAATGATATAACGTGATGATTTAAAAGTAATATGAATTTTTTTCCAATTTTTAAACACTATTTGTACCACATGCTTCTCATCATTCTAGAAATGTGCATCAGTAAAGATTTTTCTTGGGATGCTAGTTTCCAAATCAACTCAATGAAACTTATCAAGTTCAAGATTTCAGTTCCACTTCAAAATTGATACTTGAATTAACCTAGGATTTAGATTCTTGCTAAGGCTGAGGGCAGCCATCTTTTTCAATTTCCCTGAAATTTGTGTCTCTCTGTAAACTTCTATGAAATTAAATCCATTATGTGCTCTAATTTTATTTGGAGTTTCCGATAAAACTGTCATTTAAGAGATTAATGTTTCACATATTAGAATTGGCTTACAAAGCAAACGAACTTATGAGCTCAATTCATTCAAGTCCTCCTATTTAATTTCAAATGATGCTAGGCGCAGATCAATGATAAAAACCTCAACTAAAACGAGTAACGAACTGAACAGGAGCATTCAAAACCCGTTCAAATTTGTAGTTAAATCTGATAACACTCCAGTCGTGTGTTGGGATTTTTTGAAAGTTGCTGCCTTGAAACCTTCATTTTCACTTAACAAAGCTGCAAGAAAAGGGGGTTGACGCTATTTTTTCCGAATATTTTAGAGCATTGAAATAGTGAAGTTCTCTTACAGTCTTCACAAAATCACATGTGACATAGAGTTTTTAGTCACTTATTCTGTTTTGTAGCAGTGTTAAAATTTATTGGGTCGTAACTAAATTAATCGTAACTCGTTTCATGACCTCTTCGATGTGCTTTAAATGGTTTGCATATCAAATGACACACCTAAGGCCAAATAATTGACCCTTAATGTTCTGTACTTGGAAACTATTCGCTCAAAGTACCCTGTGGAGAGATTTATTTATTAAATTAGTTGTCCAGATTGGAATATACATTAATTCAGTGGTGAGACTATAATGTTGACTCCCAGTATGGTTCAATTATGCACCCATGACTGAAGGTATAAATAGCGTTCTCTGACTTGGACATTGGATGCACTCGGTCACAAAACTTAAGAAGCAACTGTCCATTCTTCAGTCCTCGAACGTCAGTACTGATCAGTACCGATAAGTTCAGTACTGATGATTTAGGGACAGTTTATCCATGTATCCAATTAGTACTTCATGCTTGGAGAAAAATTAAATCTTCCAGTTTCGAATAAGTTCACCTAATTGAAATACTTGCATAGATTTATGCACAGATATTTTCACAAATCATGGTAGAAAAGGACTACAACACAAAATTTAAAAAGGTCAATTTCAGTAAAAAAACGTAATGGGGCTCGAAATAGATTAGTTTCACTTGCATTTTTAATATGAATTGAATTGTTTGTATTTGTTATCTATAAATATTTGAATCCAAGGTAGATTGTTTGAACAACTTATTCCCATGAGAAAGACACAAGTAAAGTGATAACTTAGGACTATCAGAATGGAAAGGGTGAGAAGTAATTACTTGTGGGCCAGACAAATTCAGTGACTTCTATGGTATCATATGGAAATCTTTTTTTCTTTTAAAATTTCATTCAATCTAGAGAACTCCGCTGAAACGTATACTAGACACACATCGTACACAGAGTATCGGAATGAAAAAGGGGTTTATAATAAACTAGATAAAATTTTAACTGCTAAAATGGCGATTAAAATACGTTCTCCAGCTTTGCCTAATCTATAAAATATTTTATTACTGCTGTATGTCATCGTCATTTAAAAAAAAAGCTATCACTAGCACAATAATCGCAAACCTGTAATTCTGCTCGTACAGACCATTTAACAAAATTTAAAAAAATTTAAAGCATGAATTTACCATATAAGCTGTGAAATAGAATTAAGAGCAATTCAAAGCTCCCGAGTACGAATAATTTCAAGATAAACGAAGACGGGAGCCTATTTGTGATCAAATATCAAGCTAAATTTCGTCTAAGCACAATTATTTGAAATTTTTCTAGGTATTATTGGTTTATTTATGCTTCACCGTCACATGTGAGAAGTTAAATAAAGATAACTTAGTTAAAACCCGCGACAATCAAAATATACTCTTTACGCCTGCGGACGACTGCCATTCCTATGTGGTGGTCTAACGGTGAAAATTTTTGACTTTAGATTTGCTGACATCGAAATTTGTCACAACGGCGCTAACACACGTGCAAATACATTAGTGCAGATTCAGCAATCAAATACGGTCGCACAATATGTTGTCATTAATACGACATAGGTACAACATTCTAAACACAGCCGGCCCTTTACTTTACACTAGAGAAGCCAGAAGTCAATCACGTTCTCCTAATTTGATTTCAGCTCAAACGCGAACTTCAACCTCGTTAAACTCAACGCCATGCAGTTCTCGAACTTGCATCTGAAGTGGCTGCTGCTCTTGACGGTTCTGGATCAGTGCTCAGCTAAAGCACCTGTCCAGGAGATGACATTCCAGATAGTAGGATCCAAATTCAGCGGGATGCAAATCAGCTTGAGGACGCCCACTCCCATCGCATGCGGAGGACGTTGTCTGCTGTTGCCTTCGTGTGGCGCCTTCGCTTGGAACCCTGTGCTTGTAAGCCTGTTCATCACCTGACACGGCACAGGGGCTTTAACACGTCGACCTCGATGAGTTAAACTGAAGGGTTAACCCATTGAGTTTTGTGCTTGAGCTTGAGCTTGCCCATTAAATGGAACTCAAATTTAATGATTGAGAGAAGAGTACAACCTTTTTTAAGAGGAGCTCCTGAAATGGAACTAGACACTTTTCGCATGATTTGGGGATGAGAAATGATACCATGTAGTCGAGAGTGGATAATTTAATTGTAAACGGTCAGTTCGCGTGTAGTGAGCACTTTTCACTGAACAAATCACGATTTCTGAATAATAACAGGAGTATTCTCATGTTTCTCAACAGGAGGAGAACTGCATGGTATTTTTAGATGTGAAGGACGACGCTCCAGACTCTCAGATGGAGAACTTCTACGGTGGCATGATACTTTCTAATGGGAAAAGGCTTCTGAAAAGACCTCCTGGGTCTCCGGACCGCGTCAAGTGAGTAATTAGCAAAATAAATATTGCAATAAAAATAAAATTTGATGCATAATGATCTCGGTGACTGAAAATTACGGTAACTTCTTACATATCGTGGGAACTATTTTTACAAAATGTTTGAGTTATTGCACTTCAGGTGAAAAATAACCTCTTTAGAGACAGTGAATTTGAACGAACTATTGTGCTATATTTTCTGGTTTTCAATTTTCAAGTTCTTGAGTTCCTGACACTATGGGTTGAAGCACAGAGGTACTCAGCCTTGTAACAACAAGAACTGCATTTATTTGAGTTTGGAACTTTTAATTCACCACACGGGTAACTGATGCTTCTCGCATGCCAGTTGTAGCGGATTGATAGAAGAGTTCCGAAATCAGGAAATCGTTGATAGTGAAACCAAATTCCGATCAACTTCTGATTAGCTATGGTTCTAAATTTGTAGCATGAACCAGTAATTCCTACACATGAACAGCTCAGTTTGCTGGTAATGTTGGTCTGGTTATTTACGTCGTCACTACGTAGAGGAAATGAAGATATTTTTAAAGAAGAGAAACGACTCGTATGGAATACTTTATCCTTCAAAGTTTTCACAAATTACTCGCCATTTTTATCAACACGTTGACTCTGTATTGGGACATAAGTAAACCACCAGGTAACTTGCTCTTTTACGTACCGGGATGAATGAGCAGTACTTTATATTTCGCTACCTTTTCTTTGAATTGATTTTGGCTTACGAGGTAGATTATTATCGTACTATTTCACGCTTCATAGAAAAGATAGAAACGTGTTCTAGCAGTAAAGTCGGTTTTTCGACTCTATTTCTTACAACCTAGCTTAAACCAACTGTAGCAACTGTGCAAACGTAGTCAATGTGTATAAGGAATTAACAGCGATTGGTCTTGCAGCAAGTTCAGTTTTCGTGGAAGCTGGACGTTCACTACATAGGTAACTGTCTCTGCGGTTAGATGAACTGAAGTTCAATTTTCAACTCAAATTTAAAGTTAAAGTTATTGATAATTTTATTAATACCACACATTAACTACGGCCATTAAATCGTATTAATTTCGAAAGAAAGCTATAATTTTTCAAACGATCCATCTATGGGTCGTTTCGCAACAGGGGAACTTTAAGCAGGACCCATCGATGGGTCGTCTCTAAAGCAACGTGTTAACTATCTCCGCGATTCTTTCACGCTGATTTTCAAGTTCATTAAAAGTAGAAGACTTTTGTGCATTCTGCGTGTTTGTTCGTGCAATTTAATTTCTAAAATCAGGTAGTATATTCAACATATTGAATTATAGCATTCAAATTTAAGGGTAAAAATAGTTTCAAAATGCACTTCAGGCTGCAGCTCACTTTAGTTCGTTTCCATGCTTAATTTTAGATTTTCCAAAGTTCATTTTAAGATTTAGCACTTTCAGTTATGAATAAAAGGAGAAAAGAAGTCGCTAAACTAAAAAATGTTTTTGTCTTTACGCAAAGTGGCGCATTACCGCTACACTCGCTCTCTCGCAACACGCTAAGAAACTCCTCGTCATTCCCATGAGTCAATGTCCAGCAGTTATACTAAATTACGGAACCAAACTAGTGAGGATCATCCTCAGGTGCACCGATGTCCAACATGCAATTATTGGTCAAAAGAGGAAAATCAGTTTCAATGCCAAAAGATGACGTACGCCGGAAGGCGCATGTAAAATTTCAAATTCAACTAAAATTTCCAAATCCTCTTAAAATTGTAGTGTAACTGCAACTTTTGAATTCAGAGGTTGACAGTGAGGAAAGAGGCATTGCTTGAAGATTGAATGCAGGGTTACAAAAGTGATTCTACACTGTACGTCAATAAAGAGGGTACATTCTGCGCTAAAATCACTTCTGTAGTTAATGATCATACACCTACGTTTTATTCTGAATGTCAAGTATTTTATAACATTGGAACATGAATGAAGTCCATAAACATTCTTAAAAGGGTAAAACCAATTTGTCCCCCCGAAATTGGCTCTCACTGGTGACCTTCAAACCCCGCTCATGTATTCTCTTGACTCTGGTTGCCATTTTCTTGTTATAAAATTTTCTTGGCTAAGCTACCCGTGCACATCGGTCTTATTACGAAAACAGTCGCTTTTGGTTAAAAACTTAAAAGATACTGTTCATTTTTTCATCTGGTCCATGGGTATGCTTCATCTATCATAAAAAATAGTTCCATAATCAAGCATTCGTTGCAAGAAAAAGTCTGGGACATAGGAACATTCTAAGGTAAGTAACTTTAGAGAGGGACTTTTTAAGAACACCTCTTGTACTCGAGTTTACCTAACTTGACAATATCGACACACGCAGGAAAGCTCGTGAAATTTGCCAGGCGGAAGATCTCCTGCTCGTCCAAAACCCAGCAACAACAAGAGATCGGACGATGATTGCGTCGTACCGACGCATCCCGCTGGACATCACCCGAGAAGACAAAGCTCTGCCGTACGTCAATTCGAAGGGAAACGTCGTCGACACGTCAATGTTTAGGGAGCCCTTGGCAGAAAACGATGTCGGGAATGAGGACGAGTGTGTTGCTGGACATTTCTACGGTCTGTGGTCGTTGGGGTGTAATACTTGGGACTTGAGCTCGGATTTGACGCTCTGTCAAGAACCATGAAGGACGAATTTCGCGCAAGATTTTGCTCAGGAGGGAGTTATGACCGAAATTTAGGTTTCCCTTCAAATCACTGGAATTTAATGTTCGAGTGAGAAGGTTCCTCTCAGTAGAGGTGAGACAAATGGATGAGTTTGTTTTAAGCCTATTTGACTACAACAAAGCTGTTCTAAAGAGAGGAAGTTGGAGGCACCATTAAGAGCGGAATAAAATGAACTTAGAAGCTATGGCTCCCCTCAGGAGGATAAAACTATTTTATCTATGGGAATTAACGCTCTCAGGAGGAAAATGTGAGAGCCCGAGCTGAGAGTTAGGTGGACCTCCTTTTTGTTGAAAAAAATGTTTTTGTTATGTTAAAAACCATTTTTTTTGGTTCACTGCTGTTCTGTTTTTCAGCACCTACTACTTTCTTCTTCGACTTCAAACTCGTTTCATAATCTTCTTTCTCAACTTACTGTTTTTATGCCCTTTCTGCATAGATTCTACGTTCCCTTAACTCCACACTAAATGGCGCCTTCCTCCTTCCTCTCTTTGGATCGCCTTTGTGGCGGATAGGGAGGCTTAAACTAACTAATAATCTAGAAGCTATGCCCAAAGGGGTGTTCCCTCACAAGATCCCCAGTTCGTGGAAACAGTAGGTTAGGAAAGAAGCTCTTGAAACAAGTAAAACGTTAAAGAAGAGAGTAATCTGTGCTCAAAAATACGAGAAAAATAAAAGTGAGACACATGAGATTATTTGGTATTATTGGGAGGGATCATGTATGTCAATAAAAAAAATAATTGCGAGGTTACCGTTCTTTTCGGAAACCTTCATTTTGTCGTTGATGACACTAGTAGTCCTTCGAGCTTTTAGTGTTCTGAAAAGTGCGCGTAAGATTATGAAGCATGGTGTTTAAAAATCATCACAAAAAATTATTTTCACAATTTTACTTATTCAAAAATCTCGCCTCTTAAAGCACACAAAAACAACACTTGAGATGAAAAAAACGAGCATGCCACAAACCGAAGTCCATGAACCATTGTCGCTAAATCGCGGACGAAATCTTGGACTAAGTTTTCAACCCGACGAACAAGTAGGTGATAGGCATTTTCATTTGTCTGTGAGCCATGAGTTGTAAATAATTCTTTCACTTTATTAAAGGCTTGAAATGATTATTTAGTTTATTTTAAATGAATAAATACACATTTTATGCTTCACGAGGAAAACGATCTTTGATGTTTCTTTACCCTCATTGGATCAAAAATTGAAAAATGCAAGTGTTAGGCTAGCATTTTTTTAAAGTCGGAGTCTAATATTTTTCATTGTAATTGTATCCTGGCCTTAAAATATTCATTATTTCACTCTAGAACATTGTTTAACACTTTGACTACGACTTTAACCACCGGTGGTCATCGGGGGAGTTTTCATGATGCTACTAAAATAGTAAGACTGCTGACCGGCCAATAGTCACAAACTTAATTTTCATTCATACTAAATCAAAACTAAATGAAGGTGCGATCCAGTTAATGTTTGCTGTTTTCAACCTTACTTACTAGTATTGACTTTAAATTTAAGCTAAATATTAAACTTCAGTTTTCTCTACCGTAGTCTCACTGTTGAAGGCTATTCATGTATTTTGAGGATTAAATAAAAACGTCTGTACATGGTTCAACTATTCGAGGCTCCACCTCAACTAAAAACATATTTTCATCGTTCTTTGAAATTATTTTGCACGTGCTTATGTCGCTCCCAGCTTGAATGAAACCGTGCGTGCAGTTGCAACTAAGCTGCTCAGCGCTGGAACTTTACTAAAGACAATTTTGAAGTGTTCTTCGAAGTACAGTTTCGTCAGTCGTAAACATTTCTTTGTTGCACTGAGTATCCTGGCACTTCTTCCTGTGGGGAGGTGCCCAGCCAGCTGTATCTCCCCATTAATTGTTCATGCGCAAGTCTATAACAATCCATCTATTGCTCACGGTAATGTGGAACTTCCTATGCAGATCTCGACCATAACAGTCCGCAGGGCTCTAACTCCGGCCTTGGGTCCAGTCGCGATCGGTTTGTGTGTCCGTTATGTCAGGACAGCTTGTTGCTCTTTTATTACAGCTACGATAAGTGAAGATATGACGAACGATACCCCCGTGAGTGTGAAGATATCGCTGTAATGGCAAAAGATTCGATTCGATTCCAAATTTCTGAAGTCTCTATATATATATATATATGCGAATTTTTTTCCCTCGTTAATTTTTCAAACAGATAGCTTCAATTTAAATACAGCGAAACGTGGATCGCGTACTTGGTTAGCGAAAACTAATTCAAATGAAAAAATTGAATTCTACGAAATTTTTTTTTGCACAGGAGAACTTCTTTAAATATTTCTCATAGAAATCAATTCCAATTTGTGAAATTTATTTGGAACTGAAATGACGGCTGATTAATGATCGGGGGCTCGGAATATTATCGCTTTAACACCAACACTCAAGTTTGCTGAGCTCAACGCTGATCTCCGCATTTAATTTGCAATGTATGAAGTATTAAAAATCTCAAGACTGACTTAATTTTTTTGGTCCTAGGAATATCCACTGAACCAATTTATTTAATTATGACTAAATTTTCGTTCAAATTAACTTTAACTCCTATAAGTTCGGCGAAATCAAACATACTTCACAGGGAATTTGTCACCGTAGTTATCCTAGAGTTACTCTTATGAATATTAAAATTAAGTGTAATAATTTGTGTAGGCAAGAAGCCTCTATTTCAGTTGCGGAATAACAGTTTGAGAGAGTCGAAAAGTCCACACAATCTTGAAGAAACTTTTTACGGTTATAAAAGCGTGAAAAGTCCCTAACTACAGCACTTCCCTACTTGAACACGTTAACCGCTATGGGTTAAACTAAAGTTCAATATTCAACTGATGTTTCAAGTCAATTGTAGTAAGCTTCACAAATTTAAAGTCAATTGTAGTGGCTTGTGACTACTGGTCGGTTAGCTGTAATATGAAAACTCCCGTGTACCACCGGTGGCTCACATGGATGTTAACGTGTTAAATTAAAGCAAATACGTAACATAATGTTCAAATTGATCGCACAATCGGTCTCAAAATCTTCAGAATAATAACCGCTTAATCTTTTATAGAATATTACGCAATTTTTATATTAAAGCTTCTCACAGTTGAATGCTCCTGTGAAAAAAATGCAAAAACTTCGTTTAAAAAGACTCAAGTTTCAAGATTTGTCAGCGATTTTTTTGAGGTACTCGCATTTTCTGCACCAAATATTTATTGTTGTGATTTTACTTATGCGAGGGAGAAGAAACCAATAGGAAGTATACGGAGAACATGTATTTGAAAAGTTTATACATACTTTGGAAATTTTGAAAAAATGTAATTTTTGGTTGACGTGCCTAAAACTAAATAAAAATAAATTTAACCACAGATACTTTTTTTCTCATCCTGAAAAAATATTTTAATGGACTTTAAAATTTCTTGTGGAGAGAATAATTATCCTGAAAAAATGAAATCAGGCAGAATCATTTTTAAGCCTTGTAGCTGTGTATCGAGACGAAGTCATCAATGTTTTAACCTGATTCCAGAAAATAAAATTCCATTTGATTTCGTGCTACCAATATAGTGAACAGAAGTAGACTTTTGGATTCATATGTGTATTATATTATCTAACTTTTCCTTATTATTAATGTTACGTACAATACGTTCTTCAGCTGTGCCTAATCTATAAACTATTTTTATTACTGCTGAATATCATCGCCATCATGATCTATTCTCTGATTATCTGATCTCTGTGGTGATGCAGGTGCATGTACGATTTCTCGCGAGGGGTTATCGATAAAACACCAGCACTGATGGAATCAAACTAAATTAGGGTCCCTTGCTCGACCAATATAGTAACTTCTACACTAGCAGGAGCTCTGATCTTTACCCAACACGTTGATCGCGATGGGTTAAACTGAAGTTCAATATTCAACTCAAATTTAAAGTCAATTGCAGTCAGCAATTTTCAAAATAGCAAATATTTATTCATTTGGCTATAATTAGGTACTCATAAAAATTGTGTTTGTGATTACTAGTCGGTCAGCAGCATCATGAAAATTCCCTCCGTGGCCACCGGTGGCTCACGTTGCAGTCAAAGTGTTGAATGTTTTTGGAACCTACTGAAGCTGCTCACTCAGCTTTTGAAGAAGCAGCATGGCACCACAGGACTTCAAATTACCGAGTCCGGTTCTTGACATACATGTGCGTCATCTTCTGAGCGACGAGTCCGTTGATTAGACTTATATTCTCAAAATTATTAATAATTGAATTTCATATTTTATGTTCACAAAATATTTAACCAAATAATAATTATTCTTTAAACATGTCGCGACGCGAAGCATGAAATGTCATTTATTGATACCGGTACGTGAATGAGCAATTTACCTATTGGTACACAGATGGCCCCATACGCGAGAAACGTGTTAACCCTTTACCGTCAAAGTGGATTCCGAAATCCATTTCCATAAACAGCTCTAATTTATTTATTCTTTGTGAAATTTGTGCCCTGATGTGTTCTTCGAAGTTCATTGTCGAGCGGCAGTCACTTCCTCGTTGTGATGTCGGTGACTACATGATGCCGGTGCCTGTTTAATGCTGGTAGTTGTGATAACAGTAATATGAGTTCAAAATGCGAACTTTAAGGGTTTAATTAAACCTATTATCATTTGGTACCAGACGCAGCAGCCCGATGACGACGTCGTGCCGCAGCCACGTGCGTGCTGCTGCCTGTCGCTGCCCACCGCCACCACCGTCGTCGCTGCCGCTGTGTTGGTGCGTGTGCGGACACATTGCAGTCAATACAGTGTAACCATAAAAGTCATCAGGGAGCCGTAGCAATCGTAATAAAAATGAAAGAGCAAGATAAGCTACTTCAATAATTTCATTATTTAAGGTAAATATTCGAATAAAACCTAATTTCAAACGTTTCGGCCACAGGCCATCATCAGTGAAAAGAAATCTGGAAAGTACAAAGTAAAAGGTAAAAATAGACTATTTTACAATGACAAATCTAAAAACAAGCTATTAAAGGACGTTAATTGCAATTATCTATTTACTATGGCCAAAGGAAATGAACTAAGAGGGTTGTTTAAACCTGGGTTAAGTTTAAAAATGTATAAGGACTTTAAAATGCGCATATCTGTATTAAACTGTGATTTTGCTAAGATTGAAAACTGATTGATGGAAATTGGATTATCGCACTCGTCAGAGCGCTCTCAAACGGCGGAAAATGAGGGGCTTTGATAAAATTGACCCTGTTCTAAAGCTCCTACCAGAATGCTCGCAAACTCGAGTGCGTAG
>JACJUY010009573.1:15999-32605 GCA_014220935.1 Platorchestia sp. MABIK | reverse complement strand
GATTGTGTGATGCGTGTGGGATTGTGTGATGCGTGTGGGATTGTGTGATGCTCGTGGGGTTGTGTAATGTGGGTGTGTGTGGGGGGGGGGGTGCAGTGAAGGGTTTGACCTATTTATGTACCCCAAGCGATACAGTGGTAGATTGTCTCAAGTCTAGTACAACGGACACATTTGATTACTGCTATTTGGGGGTCCGAATAAGTTCAGTGTCTCCTGGGACATCCAATCATCGACGCTACTCTAATGTGTACAGGAATGTTTAACCTAATTCACTAAACCTAGTCGCTAGTGGTTGGGAGATGTGTGTGGATGATGGAACAGTGTAAGTGGGAGGTCGCGTGATGCGTAAAAATGACAATTTTGTTACTTGCTTAAAGTTAAGCGCATCCTCATTTAACATTCGGACATCGCAGAATTACACCAGTAATAAATAAACAATGAAAATATGTGTGTAGAGATTTCACGGATTTTCATGTTTGCGGGATGAAAATAGCTCTGAGCACATTAAACTTTGCAACTGAAATGAAAGGAACAGCCATAAGCTGAGTGTCGGTGGAAAGATGATGTTTTGAAAATCAAGTCTAAATTACAAGACAGATGAAAGTTAGAGTTCGCGCAATTCAAATTGAACTCATTTTGAAATAAAAAGTGAGAACGCAGTTCTCCTAATGTTTGAATGGCTAAATATGATGTATTAATTTAACTATTAAATTTCGTGGTCACAATTTAATTGGAAAAATTTAAGATTCTAATTGCACTCAATATACGCAGAACTTTATCTAGTCCAAATTCAGTACATAATTAAATATACATTGAATGCACAACTCTTTTCGAAAGGTAAAAATGTTCGTTGCTTCTTTTATGTTGAATCCGTTTAAAAAATTTCAACAGCTGTATTTCGAAATAACTTGGGCTTAAATGACCCAAAAATACTGCGCCCCGGGATGTGAGCAGAACTATTGTTTAGAAAAAGAGAATTATACCTAAAATTATAATGAACACACTCTATAACCTCATTAAACTTCATTGGACCTGAATTAACAGCGTGTGCCTTGCAGCCCGTATTGTAGCCCAAGGTTATACTGCACAAATCACGTATTGTAGCCCAAGGTTATACTGCACATATCACGTATTGTAGCCCAAGGTTATACTGCACATATCACGTATTGTAGCCCAAGGTTACACTGCACATATCACGTATTGTAGCCCAAGGTTATACTGCACATACGCGATGAGCTGTTCAGTAAATATACACAGGCACCATTACGTCTCACTGTCTCCGAGATATGTCTGGTTTTGCAACTAAAATCTGATTTAGCATTCTTCTGCGCTTCGTCTGCAGTAGAATGGCAATTATTTCATGAAATTGTTCTCACCAGCAATCATTTCTGAAATTTAATACGTTAAACAAAATCACATGTTAGTTGCAGCCTCCCTGACCCCAACAAACGCTCTCTTAAGAGGGGAAAGAGGGAAGCACCATTTAGCATGGAATGAAAAAAAAACTGGTAATCTATGCACGAAGAGTGGCCCCACACCTTGCATGAATTAAAAAAAAATTTGACAGAAAATTCAATTAATAAAAAGTTCACGCTGGATAGAAATTCATGAAACGAGATAAAATTGGACGAAGAAAGTAACTGGAGCTGAAAAAAGGCAATGGTTGGAGAAAATGGGCTGAATCCTAATTAAAAAACTTTTTCATTCTAACGAAAGGAAGTCCTACTTCATCTTCAGCTCGTGACCTCGCATCTTCCTCTTAGGAGAGCTAACTTTCATGTACACACTAGTTGCATCCCACTAGAAGAGAAATATCTAAGAGATTCAGATTAAATTAGATGTTAATTTAAGCCTCCCTAACCGCTTAAAAAAAAGGTTCCGAAGAGAGGAAGGAGGAAGGCACCATTTAGTATAGAGATGAGGGAATGCGGAATCAATGCAGAAGGGGGTTAGAAACAGTAAGTTGAAAAAGAAGCTTATGGATCAAGATGAAAGTCAAAGAAGAAAGGAATAGGCGGTGAAAAACAGGGCAGCAGGGAACTGAAAAAGGTGGTCCTTAACAAAAGACATTTTATTTCAGTAAAAAGAAGGCGTACTCTTAGCTCGAGTCCTCACATATTTTCCCCCTGGGAGTGCTTATTCCCAAAGATACAATAATTTTATCCTCCTGAGGGGTCTAAGAGATTCAAGGCATAAACTTTTGTGTAAATGAATTTCTTGAGAAGTTCAAGAGACTCTCACACTTAATTGTTTTGAAGAAGTTATATCGAATTTGGGATACAAAATGAATAGCTTGTTCTCCTCCAGCTGATCTCACGATCGTCAGAGACCAGTTCTAGAAAGTTAAAATACCAAACAATTTCATTCTTTCCTTGACTAAAGTTTTTCATTTCCCTCGCTTGAAATTTAGCTCGAAACTGCAAAGAATTTCCAGAGTATAGGAATAGCCTTCAACACGTTCGTCGCGTGTTGGGCCATATGTGTCCCAATCGGTAAATTCCTAATTCCCGTTCTGATATGGATGAATGACATTTAAAACAACTGTTTTCATCCGAGGTGAACTGTCATAGTGCTATTGTAATTCATGTTTCTTGGGGAAGAAAAAATGTATTCGAGCAGTAAAGTCGATTTCACAATTCTGCTACATACAAACTCACCAAACCAACCCAACCGATAACCGAGGAAACGCGAAGAATGTGTTAAGTCTTTTTAACCCGGTTTTTGGCGACCGACGCCACAGCTTCGTGATATGAGCGCATGCGTACGTCTATATCACCGTAATAAATTTTTTAAGTTTAAAAATATCAGTCAAAAAACAATTAAAGACATGGTTAGCTCTTCGATAGGTTAAAAGTAAAAATCGCTCATTGACCGTAAGTAAAGCTAAACTATGTTCAATG
This sequence comes from Platorchestia sp. MABIK, assembly GCA_014220935.1. Classification (NCBI taxonomy): domain Eukaryota; kingdom Metazoa; phylum Arthropoda; class Malacostraca; order Amphipoda; family Talitridae; genus Platorchestia; species Platorchestia sp. MABIK. The sequence goes on along the minus strand of JACJUY010009573.1, from coordinate 29,705 downwards.
ACATATAATTTCAAATACGTTAAAAACATAATGTTGACACGCTTCCGAAAGTTAAAAACGGTAAAATTGCCTGACATGACAAAGAAGTTAGGAATTATCAAAAAATCGTTATGGATCGGAACTTATCGTACCTCTGAACTGGTTCCTAACAGTGAGGGTTCTGGCGAGTTGCCGATTCATTTCGGAAGATTTGCTGCTGGTTCTTAAAAGGGGGACAGTTTCTTTCTCCCTAGTGGGGGTGCCCGCTCCCTCGCCACCGCCTGCCTCCCCGCTCAATTCGCCTTCAAAACAAAAGAACAGAAACGTCAACTTCAGTTAATTTGGTTACAACTTATTCAGAACTTAAATTTAGCGTCCTTAGCTTAACGTTCACAAGATCTTCGAATCAGCCAAATTAAAAACGCCAATTGTGCTCACCAAATAACGCAAAAGCCTAAATTTAGCGTCTTTAACTTAATTTTCACGAGGTCTTCGTATCAGCCAAATAAAAACCGCCAATTATGCCATGGAAATAACGCACAAAATTGATATTTAGCATCCTTAACTTTATGTTTACAAGGTCTTCGGTTCAGAAAAATTACAACCGCCAATAGTATCAACCAAATAATGCTAACGAATTTTTTTACATCATTAACCTAATTTGAGTTAATTCAATTACTTACGTCACACAAAAATCCTGGATGAATGGACCAGGGTGGAAGAAACAAGGTATTGTCAAACCAGTTTTTTTTTAACGACAGTGTGGCAATGCGGACGTCATGGCAATGAGCCAATAGCAGCGCTCATGTTGCATACGGCAACACTACTAACCCCACATATGACAGCACTATTGGCCAAACGACATGTCGCAATGTTGACGTCATAAAGTTTGTTTGAAATAAAGCTGTTCTATTTGCTAGTCGTACTAGAGGAAAAGATTTTCTCTCATAGAAATGACTACCTTGTTTCCTCTACCGTGGAATGGACGTAGGGAAAACTTATGCTTTTGTTTTGCATCTCTGTGCTTTTGAAAGTAAGAGGTAATAAAAGTTATTTTTATCTCGATACTCCGAAGTTTGCGTTTTCAGTTCACCCGCCTTCATCTGTTAACTTTTCTGTAGCCTGAAACGTGAACTTTGTGTTATTGAGCGAATTGAACGTATAATTGAGCGTCAGAAATGCCAGTTTTGAAAACTTCGACCTGAAAATACCGCATGTTGAGGGCGTAACTCGAAATTCATGTGTTAAAGTTTAGGCAAAAATGCCAAAATTTCACCGTTTTGAGCATGAAATAATACCAAATTTCAGAGTTTTGTCTGAAAAACCCTTAAATTTAAAAGTTTTGGGTAGAAAAAAGGCCAAATTGGAGAGTTTTGGCCAAAAAAATGCCCATTATGTAATCCCAATTATGACTTTCCGAGTCCAGCACCGGCATGATCAACACATTACAGTATGCGCTCATGTGGCAGCATGGACGCATGAGACACGGCACACATAGTATGTGCTCGTCTAACCCAGTATGTTGTGGTGCGTTCATTATGCTGCGACACATGTCATTGTGCAAAGGTATGGACCTATTGCTGTGATAGACATCAGTATTCGATGGTTCTGACCAGTATGCGGTGGCACAGACCAGTATGCGGTGGCACAGACCAGTATGCGGTGGCACAGACCAGTGTGCGGTGGCACAGACCAGTATGCGGTGGCACAGACCAGTATGCGGTGGCACAGACCAGTATGCGGTGGCACAGAACGGTAGTTTAAAATACAGCTCAGTTAACGATGTCAGGAACCACTATGCAATGGTGTGAACCAGTGTGTGATAATCCAGGTTAAAATGCGATGGTCAATATGCAGCTTTTTGAACAAGTATGCTGTGGCACTAGGTAAGATGGATAAATATTGATTGGAAAAACCAGTCTGCGGTATTATGCAAATACTGAAAGTCCCCTATGCGCCAGTATGCGGTGTTGTGCAGTGCTAGGCGACATGAGGCAGCGTTCGCCAGTTAGCGGACCAAAATGAGTCGATATGAGCGAGTATGTCCTGGTGAGAAGCCATTGTTAATAAACACGTAATTGCGCACAGTTATTATCCAATTTGTGCCAACTTCCAACTACCAATGTGTGTCTCTACGCACTAGTCTGTTACAAGTTATGCACGAATATTATCATTTACTTTAAAACAAGCACTGGAATTCGTCAGTGTGCAAAATTATGAGCAAATCTGCCGCATTGTGCGCCACTGTGCTATTGAACAGAGAAAGCCAACTTAAAGTAAAGTAAGATCAGTGTGCAACAATTCACAAAATTAATACCAGTGTACGTCAGTATACGTCTGAATGCGTCAGCACGCGTCGAAACTCGTCAAAACTCGTCAAAACGCGTCAGTACGCGTCAGTATGCATCACTGTTAAATATATGCTTATTCGCTTTGTTGGCTGTCCCTGTTCGGGCGCCAATTGTTCGATATTTATTTAAGCTGGTCCTTCTTGGGAGCCAGTTGATAGATTATTAGGTGCGCGAACCCTGTCCGGCCCTATGGATAATTATTTAGGCTGGTCCTTCTTGGGAACCAGTATTCTTCTCAGAGAATATAGTACTCGGTTTATTTTCAGAGTTTATTTGCAGGAACATAACATTAGTTGGTGAGGATTTCAATAGTGGTTCCGAAATTCCAGGGAGCGGACCAGTTGAATTCAGTCGCTCTCAGTCTGTAGCAGATAAAGAGGTTCCGAAATTCAGAGAGCAGATTTTCGTCGCTCTTTCAGTCGCTTCGGACAAGCCGTGTTCAAGGGGGTTTAGCGAGTATCTATGATACTCGAATTAAATTTTGACGAACATTATTTCTAAAGAGGCGAGAATATCCATACTTGCGCCGGGCCTAATAATCACTAAGGGTCAGTATGCATCACTAAGGGCCAGTATGCGTCACTGAGGGTCATTATGCGTCACTGAGGGTCAGTATGCTTCACTAAGGGTCAGTATGCGTCACTAAGGGTCAGTATGCGTCACTAAAGGTCAGTATGCGTCACTAAGGGTCACTATGCGTTACTAAGGGTCAGTATGCGTCACTAAGGGTCAGTATGCGTCACTTAGGGTCAGTATGCGTCACTAAGGGTCAGTATGCATCACTAAGGGTCAGTATGCATCACTAAGGGTCAGTATGCGCACCTGAGCAGATGGAGCAGCACTCGTTGAGGCCGTGCGACTCAGTGCAACCCTGGGGGCAGTCCTTGCTGCTGCAGTTGTAGACCCCGCGCCCGTCCCGGCCCTGGGAGGTGCGATAGCGACATAATGTTGGTGAGCAACAAATTTGTGTATTTTATTCTGAGACACAAGACACATTACTTGGTCTTCACTTGATGGTGAGACACGGGGCGTGTTAGTGAGACTTCATTTGATGGTGAGACACGGGGCGTGTTAGTGAGACTTCATTTGATGGTGAGACACGGGGCGTGTTAGTGAGACTTCATTTGATGGTGAGACACGGGGCGTGTTAGGGAGACTTCATTTGATGGTGTGACACGGGGCATGTTAGTGAGACTTCATTTGATGGTGAGACACGGGGCGTGTTAGTGAGACTTCATTTGATGGTGAGACACGGGGCGTGTTAGTGAGACTTCATTTGATGGTGAGACACGGAGCGCTCTAACTGATCTTTCCTTGATGATGGCGCACCAAGATGGCAGTCGCTGATCAATAAATGCACGGAAATCATAGGAGTCTATTGGTTACATAAACTCACCTACTTTCAAAAAGTGTTTCACCGCTTTTTTCTTAATTTCGTCATTTAACTCCAAAAATTAGGTTTGATTTTTTAATTATGATTCTTTTAATTATGATTCTTATTTCAATTTTAAAATTGAGTTTGATACTCAATTTCAATTTTAAAATTGAGTTTGATTCGCATTTTCAACTTCAAAATTGAGTTTGAGACGCAATTTCAATTTCAAAATTGAGTTTGATACGCTATTTCAATTTTAAAATTGAGCTTGATACTATATTACATTTTAAAGAGAAAACAAGGGGAAAAGTTAGAGGCACCCGGAAAAGAAATCATTGCATGAAGCAGCCAGATGACACCTTGTCAAAAATGCGCTATGAAAAGTTTTAAGGACTTGACGAGATAGGCTAGGTTAGGATTAATTAGGTTACGTCAGGTTAAGTCTGGTTAGGTTAGGTCCTTTCAGCTCATGAGTCAGTTTAAAGAAAATTACTAGCAGTTTAATTTTAGGGCCCCAATGTTGCAGGCCGGGCACATAGTCCCTCAACACATTGACGGCGGCAGGTAAAACTGAAGTTTAATATTCAATTCAAGTTTAAAGTCAATTGTAGGAAGCAATGTTGAAAATAGTAAACATTAACTGAATCGTGTTTTCATTTGGTTTTGGTGAAGCATTTTTAAAATTTGAGTTTGTGACTACTGGTTGATCAGCAGCACTCCTAAGAACGTAGTAACTCCATCAGTAACCAAATATGGCTCACATTGCAGTCAAAGCGTTAAGTCTAGCTAAGGTGAAATATCTGAAAAAATCTATATGTACTCCTAAGAACGTACCTAAAAATATCAGGCACCCTATTTTCTAGCATTATATACTCTCTGATTACCTAAACTACTAGAATTATTACACAACATGCGTAGCTATGGTGCAGGCTTTACTACGTCTTGAATTTTCCCTATGATATTTCTCAAAATGCGTTTACCTAACAAAGATTGATGTGAATCAATTCAATTTCAACAACAATGACTTGCAGGTCCTAGAAGGGCCCATTATTTGACCTGTTACTGTGAAATGCTTGAGGGCTTCCTGTATCCGATAGTCGGTGAAGTTTTCACGGACATGAATCCGTACTTTAATGTTGATTTTATCAACTAAATTCGATACTATTATTACCCTGAACCTAAACTAATGATCTATGTTGCCAACAAGTTGGCCTCCCATAGCTTACTTCTAGAGTTAACTTCAGTCCGTACCCAGCACGATATATTTCCTAGTCAAGCATCGAACACATCATTAACTCGCGTAATCAACGTTCCACGGGGCATGATTCAAATGACCCCTGCGAACTTTCGAAAGAGATTATTCAATTACGTTGACGTTGGAGAAATTCTAGATCTCAAAATAACATTGCATTGAATTTTCTCCAGTTATTTTAATTTTTTTTTTGAGTTGTTATCAGTTCCGCTTTCATTAAATCTTGCATTCGCTGCATCATTTCCGATTCTTGGTGAACTAATTTTTGGAAAATATTCTGGTTATAGATTTCTGAACGAGTTTTATCCACAAACAGCTGGCGAGAACCTTTATTAATTAAATGTCACCCTTTACTAATACCAGAAGTTGAATAGTAAAATATACCTTATTTTAAGACTGAAAGCAAACTACTGAATAATTTTACTCGCTCTTGTAACAGAGAATAGAGCGTGATGGTGATGTACAAGCACACAAGCATTTAGGTATATTTTCAAACAAACAAAAAAATTGGTTTGTAGATATGCATATGGAATTTTCTTTTTGTTTATTTGTTTATTTCTTTGTTGGTTTGGCACCTTAAATTTCCAGAGTTGTACTACTGTCAGGATCGTCGAAGTATCCCTCAATCTATTAAACAAAACTGCATTTTAATGAAAACCTTCATAAATGTTAAGCAATTCATTGCACCAATTGCTCTTCGTAAAACGTAACGCAACAAAATTAACATTGCCCGAAGTTCCCGCAGGAGATCCTTAAACCGAACTACCAGTAATCAGAAATAGAAACGGTTTTAACCTTTTACAATGGCAAGATATTGCAACTATATAGTTGGAGAAAGGGGAATAGTTTCAAGTTCTTCTCGAGCTACATACGCGTACCTAGGATATAAAAGAAACCTTTTTGTATTCATCTACAATTACGCTAACTTAAGATTGATTTTAAAAAGTTTCTTCAGTATACTAGATACTCTCTTGTACCACAAGGAGAGTCGGAAAATATACAGCCAATGCAGCTGAAGCTTGGGCTATTGTAATTTTATACTGTGGTGTCCGGCGAGATACTTCGGTGTATTAATTTGAATTCATATTTAATATGTTCGTATGCGTATCTATGACAATTACCTATTCTTACAAGTACTATGTATTACTATAAGTACCCATAACAACTATCTATTCTTTTACGTACCCATGATAACTTTTGGGTACGTGTTCTCAACAGTAAACTCGAGTACTCTGAATGCGTAAGAATGTTTTTAATTTTTATTTTCACTAGTGCACACGGGCCGTAAAAAATGATAGGAATAGATATCGGACCAACTGCATGAGCTTCAACATGGATTTCCCATGCTATTCTATGGCTTTCCTATACTTTTCAAGTCTCAACTGACGATATTCTATACAACCTAATCTAACCTAACCAATAAAACACGTATCAGTGTATTGATGAAAACTCCTGAATTGAAATATGGTCATCTGCAGTCATATATATTTATCTGCAGTCAAATTTATCTTCCATACACCTGATAGTCTCCAGCGTCTTTCTTGCTGTCGAAGTCTTGCTACTTCTCTCTTGCGGCTGGAGACATTTCTATCTTTGGTGGCCTCTTTTGCCGGAATTTTATTCTGAAATGTCGTCTATTATCTCTTCGAAGCTTTTCAAGAAAATCACAATTTCGAAAACAATAACTCAAGTTCCAAAATCCTGGACCTTATAGTAAGTGGTAGCCAGGTTACTGGTCAAACGAATTTAAAACATTTCTTTTCGTATTATCAATTGAAAATATCAAAGCAACAGGATGAATTTCAACAGAGAAAGCCTAAAGAAAATTTCTATTTGTAAAAATAAGCCGATTGCGTATTCTGCATACAATAATGCATGTGAAAGGGAATTGAATCACCTAAGAAAAATGATGCAATTTTAATAATTTCTTGTATTTCTTAAGCTTTATCCATGTTGCTCTCAAAGCCATCGATTAGAAGAGGGGGTCACACACACACACGGACGGACGCGGCTCTTTTTACAATGGTGATTAAGTAGCTGTTTCACGAAAACGTGCGCAGAATAAGAGGCTTCTTAGTGCTCTCGCTTCTCACCGTCAGTCTTAGGCTTTAATTAAAATTGCCAGACTCAAGGATCTTTGTTTTTTTGTCGGACTCAAAGACCATTGAAAAAGTTAGATTTTTTCTGACTATTGTAAATCTGGTTACTGACAAGCGATTACATTTAAACGCCAGTTTTTTGGTTCCTATACTTTGTCGACATCTTCTCACCTCATGCAACTGAAACCTTCAACTATACACTTCTTTGAAAAATAGCATCAATTCTCACAAATGTTATTTTTACGACCATGCACATAATGGATCACAAAAAATTATTACCTGAAAATAGCCGCATGTATGCCAATAGCCCAAAAAGAGCTGAACACGCAAGCAGAAATTGGGTGAACACAACTAATTTTTGCACGAATATTCAAAGGACGATGTGATGGAGTATCATAGCTACGCCTGCAAAAGGCAAGAAGGTCAACACAAATAAGCACGACGGGGAGGCTATGAAGGCAACTGTTTTTACAGCGCCGACGCTCCGCACATCTACTCAAAGTTAAAATAAAATACATCGGCAGAGCAAACGGGAGGCTCTAAAACCCTACAATTTAGGGAATGAAGAGGCAGCGTTGGGGTTATTTTTTGTGCATAAACGACAGACTTCCTCACTGAGTGTCGGCCCAGCTACGCGGATCCGCAAATTGGACAATTCTCGGACCGCAGACCCGGCCCCGGGACATAAAATCAGATAAATTTTAGACTGGAAACGGAAGCAAAGATAAGCAAAGCGAGGCTTCAACGGAAGACAGAAGTAAATTTCGCGCCACACGGGATGGAAAGTTAAGTTGGCGAGTAAAACGAAAGGAAAGTAAATTTCGTGCCACTCGCAACGGAAAGTTAAGTTAGCGAGTAAAGCGGAAGGAAAGTTGTAGTTGTTACAGTGGCCAACTACTTGATCAAAATTCTTGGCAAAGGTGCAGAAAAATGGAGAAAAATTCGCTCAACTGAATGATGGGGATCAATTTAATAACTTGATTCTTTTGCTACAAAAACTTTGTTAGTTTAAGAAATGATTTCAAGGCAAAATGTTTTGATTACTCTGAAATATACTTCATATTGCCTTAACTGCTTCACTTTCCAGCACAAAACATTTACTTGTGAAAAAGACCTTTCGTACTTTGCTCATCAATTAAAAAATATGGAAAAAAAATCAGCTGAAAAATAATGAAATGAACTAGTACAAGAAACTCAAAATACAACAAATGGGTAATAAAATTTCACGTACAATGAAGAAATTTGACGCCATTTGGCCAGGTCTGGTGAACACATTTGAACGCCAAGAAATACAGTTCGAAATACAGTTCAAGATATCACACATTTCCATTAATACATTTCAATATGTAGGCAAAATAAGTGGCACTCCAGCGTGAGGTCTACCGCTGTAAATCGCTCACTCAGGTGCAGTTTGAGATGTACAAATTAAGCGTTTATCGCTAAATTGAATGTATGGAAATAAGGAATATCTATTAGTAACCTAACCTCACGCTATAGTACTATCTAGTGGTAGATCTCATGCTATAGCAGCGCCAAAAATCCATTTCAACGCTTGGAAAACTCTATTTAAACTACATACGATAGAACAAATAGGTTCGTAAATTCAACGAAAGAAAGAAAGCTTCGGTTGGGCTTGGCAGATATAAAAGAGTACATTTGTCACCAATTGTGTAACGTAAATTTGAATTGAATTGAAGAAAACTTTAGTCAAATGCATATCTGGTCTTATAAATAAAGTTTCCGACAGACGGAAGAAAGGAAGTTAAGTTGGCGAGTGAAACGAAAGGAAAGTAAATTTTACGCCGCTTGTGATGGGAAGTTGAGTTAGCGAGTAAAACGGAAGGAAAGTTGTATTTGCTACAGTTTGGCGTTCTAAAATAAAGTGTTCTAATTACTATTGATTGACCTAAATTTCATAATTTATCCCGGAACACTACCCTTATAGTCAACTGACTTCAAATGTGCTTTCTGCCCACTCGTGAAAACGCAGACTTCCTCTGCACCTTTACCTACCTCCAGGTGTGATAAACATTAAACGAAGTATCTGAGCTAATTGGTGTAGTCTAATGTAGTCTAATTGTGTAGTCTAATGTAGTCTAATTGTGTAGTCTAATTGTGTAGTCTAATTGTGTAGTCTAATGTAGTCTAATTGTGTAGTCTAATGTAGTCTAATTGTGCAGTCTAATGTAGTCTAATTGTGTAGTCTAATGTAGTCTAATTGTGTAGTCTAATTGTGTAGTCCAATTGTGTAGTCCAATTGTGTAGTCCAATTGTGTAGTCCAATTGTGTAGTCCAATTGTGTAGTCTAATGTAGTCCAATTGTGTAGTCTAATGTAGTCTAATTGTGTAGTTTAATGTAGTCTAATTGTGTAGTTTAATGTAGTCTAATTGTGTAGTCTAATGTAGTCTAATTGTGTAGTCTAATTGTGTAGTCTAATGTAGTCTAATTGTGTAGTGTAATGTAGTCTAATTGTGTAGTCTAATGTAGTCTAATTGTGTAGTCTAATTGTGTAGTCTAATTGTGTAGTCTAATTGTGTAGTCTAATTGTGTAGTCTAATTGTGTAATCTAATTGTGTAGTCTAATTGTATAGTCTAATTGTATAGTCTAATTGTATAGTCTAATTGTGTAGTCTAATTGTGTAGTCTAATTGTGTAGTCTAATTGTGTAGTCTAATTGTGTAGTCTAATTGTGTAGTTTAATTGTGTAGTTTAATGTAGTCAAATTGTGTAGTCCAATTGTGTAGTCCAATTGTGTAGTCTAATTGTGTAGTCTAATTGTGTAGTCTAATTGTGTAATCTAATTGTGTAGTCGAATGTAGTCTAATGTAGTCTAATTGTGTAGTCTAATGTAGTCTAATTGTGTAGTCTAATTGTGTAGTGTAATGTAGTCTAATTGTGTAGTGTAATGTAGTCTAATTGTGTAGTCTAATGTAGTCTAATTGTGTAGTCTAATTGTGTAGTCTAATTGTGTAGTCTAATTGTGTAGTCTAATTGTGTAGTCCAATTGTGTAGTCCAATTGTGTAGTCTAATGTAGTCTAATTGTGTAGTCTAATTGTGTAATCTAATTGTGTAGTCGAATGTAGTCTAATTGTGTAGTCCAATTGTGTAGTCCAATTGTGTAGTCCAATTGTGTAGTCTAATGTAGTCTAATTGTGTAGTCTAATTGTGTAGTCTAATTGTGTAGTCTAATTGTGTAGTCTAATTGTGTAGTCTAATTGTGTAGTCTAATTGTGTAGTCTAATTGTGTAGTCTAATGTAGTTTAATTGTGTAGTCTAATTGTGTAGTCTAATTGTGTAGTCTAATTGTGTAGTCTAATTGTGTAGTCTAATTGTGTAGTCTAATTGTGTAGTCTAATTGTGTAGTCTAATTGTGTAGTCTATTTGTGTAGTCTATTTGTGTAGTCTATTTGTGTAGTCTATTTGTGTAGTCTAATTGTGTAGTCTAATTGTGTAGTCTAATTGTGTAGTCTAATTGTGTAGTCTAATTGTGTAGTCTAATTGTGTAGTCTAATTGTGTAGTTTAATGTAGTCTAATTGTGTAGTCTAATGTAGTCTTATTGTGTAGTCTAATTGTGTAGTCTAATTGTGTAGTCTAATTGTGTAGTCTAATTGTGTAGTCTAATTGTGTAGTCTAATTGTGTAGTCTAATTGTGTAGTCTAATTGTGTACATTAATGTAGTCTTATTGTGTAGTCTAATTGTGTAGTCTTATTGTGTAGTCTAATTGTGTAGTCTAATTGTGTAGTCTTATTGTGTAGTCTAATTGTGTAGTCTTATTGTGTAGTCTAATTGTGTAGTCTAATGTAGTCTTATTGTGTAGCCCATTGTGGTCCAATGCAATCTAATGAACTCTGACACTGAACATCAATGCTGAAGCACAAAACTAATATTCCGCTCTGAAAATGAAGAATAGGAAAAGAAAAACCGAGGTGAAACCGAAATAAATTGATGTATGGCTATTAAAGTGTATATTGTAAAATTTATGAGTTCTGAAGTAGTCTAGAAATTAATTATGTTTTTGACATTATTTGAATGGAGGTCACTGTAACAGCAGTGGTAGAGAGCTCAACATTAAATGAAAACCTTAAACTCTTAACTTTCAGGGTTCGAATCCAGGGAGCTCCATTGGATATTTTCAGTTCACAGGTCATCTTACTGTACATCACTAAAGCGCATTCTGAATAATTCATTCACATTATAAACAAATCAATGACGAATTCACAAATCAGTAAATTTGAATCATGCGCTTACAAAACTCTAATAATGTTGTGCGTTTGCTTGGTTTTGTGCTCGTTATCTTTTGTAATATAAGTAGTAATATAAATATTTAGGTAAAATAAATAAACAGTGAATTTGATCCCTTGCTGAAAAAACTATTATCTTACACGTTTGCTCAGTCTTGAGCTCGTCGTTGTCCATGATCGACTCTCGGTTACATCATACGGCAAAATACAATTTTCAGCTAGAAATGAGATTTTCAAGAGAGCGTAAAGGGAAATTTACGTTTTCGAGGTCCAACAAACTTAAATCCCACAAGCCGTTATTGTGGAGACTGTCTCTACAAACGTTCATTTTGTGATAAATGTTTTCCTTTGATTACTCAGTGTGTGTATGTACGCACTTGTGATCAAACTGTACTGCCCTGCTTGGAAACCTAAGTGTCTGCCGATTTCTCAATTAAGAAATTAGTTCAATAATCACCCAGAGAGCGGGTGACAGGTGATCTGGTTTGTTGAACAATTGTCATAACGTGGCCAAAAATCCTCACAGTTGACTACAACATTCAATTGAGACAACCTACTATGAACTGTATGAATCATACAAAGGATGTTTAAGCAATGACACCCATAGATGGTGATTAATATGCCAAAATTTGGATCATTCCGGACCTGTTTAGCCAATGACATCCATAGTTTGCCCCTTGATGACGCTAGAAATAAATCGTTCAGAACATGGCTCAGAAATGACTCCCACATATCGACATAGCCATCGCTCGATAGCAAAACATGCGACTCATGTCATCACGGAGACCAGTACTGCTCGAATCGAAACAAACTGAAGACAGTGGCAGTACTTGACGCCCTGCAGGCATTAAAGGCACTATCGACGGTAAAAAACTTACGAGTACTATAGGCAATACAGGCATAGCTCAGCAACAGGCTTAAGGCACCCCGGACACTAGAGGCGCTAGAGGCAACTGAGCAATAGCAACAGGGCACTTGAAGCAACCAGCAATAACAGCAAGACACCAGGCAGCCCAGTAACAACAGCAAGACACCAGCAGCCCAGCAATAACAGCAAGACACCAGGCAGCCCAGCAATAACAGCAAGACACCAGGTAGCCCAGCAATAACAGCAAGACACCAGCAGCCCAGCAATAACAGCAAGGCACCAGGTAGCCCAGCAATAACAGCAAGGCACCAGCAGCCCAGAAATAACAGCAAGGCACCAGGCAGCCCAGCAACAACAGCAAAGCACCAGGCAGCCCAGNNNGCAAAACACCAGGCAGCCCTGCCATAACAGCAAAACACCAGGCAGCCCAGCAATAACAGCAAGACACCAGGCAGCCCAGCAATAACAGCAAAACACCAGGCAGCCCAGCAATAACAGCAAGACACCAGGCAGCCCAGCAATAACAGCAAGACACCAGCAGCCCAGCAATAACAGCAAGACACATGGCATGCTGCCAGACGCCCAGAAGGCCACGGCTGCGCTACACAGCTCCGGATGGAAACTCGGCTTCGAAAGCCGGACATTTTGTGCTTTACTTGTGCGGACTTTGCCTTCTTTGGCGATGTTGCGGCGTCCCCTGCCTAAATTCTGGACTTATCCTGATCAAACAGAGTGGCGCTTGTCAGTCAGGCAGTGGTTCTCTTCGTCACTCTGGGGTCTCGCTTGAATGTAAGAAGTTCTTAAAGAATCATCTTAGATGGTTTGGCGAACGTTTGCGTTGTGCAGTTTTCGATACAACGCGAAGTTTGTTGGTCTCGGTCGTTGAAGTCAGGTTCTTGTCTTCAGTGATCAGGTTATATGTATAAGCTAGTTTAACATGTTAAGGACCCACCGGTGGTCACTGAGGGAATTTTCATAATGCTGCTGACCGACGTGCAGTCACTAACTTAATTTTTATAAATGCTGGATGAAAGTTTAATGAAGCCACGATCCAGTCAATGTTGGCTATTTTCAAAATTGCATATTACATTTGACTTCGAATTGTAATTGAATATTGAACTTCAGTTTCATCCATCGCCGGAAACGTGTAGAACTTTCCTACCCATAACGAAGGTGTTTCAGATGAAGGAAGGAGGGAAGCTCTATTTAGCTTGAAGTTGAAAGAACTCGGAATCTATGGAGAAACTGTTTTCCCTCACTAGATCTCTGCGTTTAGAAACTGTTAGTCACGGAGGAAGTTTATGAAACAAGATAAAAGTTGATGAAGAAAGTAAGTGTTAAAAACCATCACGGCAGTAAACCGAAAGAGAGTGCGCCAACAGTGAGCCAAAAGTGCGCCAAAAGTGCGCAAAAAGTGCGCCAAAAGTGCGCCAAAAGTGCGCCAAAAGTGCGCCAAAAGTGCGCCAGAAGTGCGCCAAAAGTGAGCCAAAAGTGCGCCAAAAGTGCGCCAAAAGTGCGCCAAAAGTGCGCCAAAAGT
>JACJUY010009572.1:9371-30773 GCA_014220935.1 Platorchestia sp. MABIK | reverse complement strand
CACTACTCCACTATTTTCAGTTCCATCTCCTTCAACACACACACTACTCCACTATTTTCAGTTCCATCTCCTTCAACACACACACTACTCCACTATTTTCAATTCCATCTCCTTCAACACACACACTACTCCATTATTTTCAGTTCCATCTCCTTCAACACACACACTACTCCACTATTTTTAGTTCCATCTCCTTCAACACACGCACTACTCCACTATTCGTCACATACGAATATATGACTGGGAATAATTGGGAATAATTTAACTATCTTGTGATGTTTTGAGCATGATTGGATAGGGCAGCTACATTTTCCAGCTTTGCTGTTTCAGTCATTATCAAAAAAGTTTTTGTTAAGACAAGTTTCTTCGACATGTGTGCATTTTGAAAAAGTGAAGATTAACGTATACTTTTTCAAAATATTAGTGGATATACATGTCATACAAGTTCGGATAATCGATCTATTCTATTCTTTTCTGTAAAACTTGAAGTATCTGTTTTACCTTCCTGAAATTGCGGAGGGTGTTCGTCCTTGTTCGAGTTTTGCAGGGCCGTGGACGGCTGACAAACGTCATGAATGCATGTTCTGCTTGTGGTTCATATTGCGTTATTCAATTCATTCAACTTCATTCAATTTCAACCTTCATTCGAATCAATTTCATTCAATTCAATTTCAATCAATTCAATTTCACTTAATCCAATTTCATTTAATTCAGTTCTATACAATTCAATGTCATTCAATTCAATTTAATCCTTCATTTCATTCAATTTAATCCTTGATTCAATTCAATTCCACTTTTCGTTCCATTGTATTTATTCCTTCATTCAAGACAATTTCATCCAATTCAATTTTACTCAATTCAATTTTATTAAATTCAATTTCAGTCTTCATTGAATTTCACGTTCTCGGTGGCAATTTTAGTGTTTAGCAATAGCGACAACACCCGTACAACAACTCGCTCCCCACTCTACTTCATCAAACGACGTCGCTCCAGTATTGCGTCCTATAAGCACTTCATTACTGATTCTATTATTCTCCTCCTGTTGACGCTTCTGTTGCCACATCTGTCGCCCGCCACCAGCCCGTGGGAACAGTCATAATCTCATGCAAATTCTTCGGGGAGCTCAAAGTTTTTCATTCCACACTTCAATAACTCGTGTTTTTAAAAAGAACTTCAATGCAAAAACGCGCACAGCACTCCCTCCGTCCTCGTGCAGTGAAAGAACCTGTTTTTTCACGTTTGTAATTCCTAGTTAGAATACTTAGGAACACAGCATTTTAGTGCTCTTATATCCTTGTTCTGCGTATTTCACTCATATTCGCTTTCAAGTTCTTTTTTCAATCTTCAAGCTCTTCCTAGAATTATCCGCAATTCACCATAAGATTATAGAAGTATTTAAACTCTCTTGGATCGAAATTCCACTCTGTAACGTCCTTGTTTTGCGTGTTTCACTCCCATTCTCATTTCAATTCCTTTTTTCAATTTTCGATCTTTTCTTGTATTTAGGTTTTTTAAAACGCAACTCACCACAGGAATTATGCATCGAAATTATGCTCTCATGCATCGAAATTCCACGCGCAGATGCGTAGCTCATTTATAAGTTAAAATTGGTGAATCATCATCAATCAAGTCAGATGGGGCGATTGAAACTATTCAAAAGCGTAATATATCCCCCATTGTTGAGCACGCTTTTGACCTATCACTCCAATTTCAATCAAGTCCGCTGTTTAGGATCTAAGATAAGCGAATTGAAGTTTGTATGGTCTTCTATAATATTGATACTTTATGAACCATGCCTGTAAAACAAGTTTGGGGAGCATTTGTGCAACAGAAGCAGGCGCCGGCACCCAGAGCTCGTTACCGAAGTACAAGTTAGAAGAGCTGCGAGGCGCTTCATTTGCTCCACAAATAAGAGTGTAAACAGCAGCACGAGCACAGCTGCTCCTCTATTAAATGAACGCTCGGATTATTAAATAAAGAGTGGCCGGACGCGGCCTGGAAGCCGTCGGGAGCAAGAAAAGCGAAGGCCTCGTGCTGATCTATTGTGGACTGGAGCTCTTTGCTAAATGAGTGCAGCAAGAACTACGCTCTGGTGCCGAGCGCGCTAGACCTTCCTGGACCGCAGAGATTAAACCACACTGTGACTTTACGGTCACATCAAGAAAAAAACAAAGGAAAAAGAAAGAAAGAGAAACCATTTTTTTTTCCAAAAAAGTGGATGCATTAAATGTAATACAACACATCACCATAACTTTTCAGTCCCTTAACCATGACTTTTCGGTTACATGACCAAGACTTTTCGGTTCACGTGACCATGACTCTTCCGTCAGATCACCATGACATGAGCAGCGGATGGCTTGATAGTCACACCGGCATTTTTCTTGCCCAAATTTTAACTTCCCGTACAAAATTTCCACATGCACTTTTTCCACATAAAATTCGTGTGATTGGAAAAACAACGTCTTTTATAAAAAAAGCCAGTCTGTATACAGCAGCTAATGAACCTGTGTGCGAAATTAGTTGGAGTACGAGCTGTTAGTCTGTCAGAGGCGATGGCGGAGTTCACTGAATAAAAATATCGAGTAATCCAAGGGCTCTTCTCCCCTCACGTTTTGCTTCTTGAGCTGAGAAATTTC
The DNA here is from genome assembly GCA_014220935.1 of Platorchestia sp. MABIK. Taxonomy (NCBI): domain Eukaryota; kingdom Metazoa; phylum Arthropoda; class Malacostraca; order Amphipoda; family Talitridae; genus Platorchestia; species Platorchestia sp. MABIK. Next base: position 28,137 of record JACJUY010009572.1, on the reverse strand, counting down.
CAGCTTTTTTCACGGAAGCTTTTTCTAAAGGACATCCGTCGGTATTGCATTTTTCCGGAGGACATCCGTTGGTATTGCATTTTACAGAATCAGGGGAATAGAAAGGGGTTAATCAAGTTTACTTTCTATAATTTCTAAAGATAGGGAAAATGTTCTTTCAGTAAGCAGAATATTACACGAAGTTCTGTGGAGCTAGTTCCAGTTTTTTAACCAAGATGGTGCCACCTAAACATAGGGAAACACCACCCGGTACTACGCACATACTCATATGGGAGGTGGTGATAGATGAAATTTATACTTATGATATTTTTAAAGGAATTGATTCAGAGTATAACCACTTTAATTGATGAAATTAATACCTATGATATTTTTAAAGGAGTAGACTCAGAGAGAGTAAAACCACTTTACTGACATGTGATATGTATATAGATATATACACATATTTATATATATATATATATACATGGATAAATAGAGCAAAATATCATAGTGGGGATAATTCGACTTAGTTGCATCCCAGCCTCTGCAAATTTCTCAGAAAAGCTCTTCATATACGTTATTTCTTCACAAAATTAGCAACTCATCTTCTCCGAATGCAACGGACGATGCTTACAAGAATCTTAATTGTTTAGAATTTCTCAGACTAAGAATTCAACTTTATACGATTTCATCCGGTGTGGACTTAATGTTTCTACGAAGTTCATTAATTCTATAATCTCGACCTCGACTCTTTAAAATGAGAAAGGCTTCAAGTAGAAGATAAATAATTAACATTGAAAGAAAATTCGATCTCTAAATTTCTCGGTAGTTGAAAAAAATTGTTATATTAAATCAAACTTCAGATGGAGTCGGCAAATTTTTTCTTAGAATGCTCAACCAAAAGTTTTCTCAGACTAAACAACAAAATTTCATCTGTTCGACTCTGAAGTTTCATCCCTGATTTAGTGTCGTCGTTTTATTTAAAAAACGCACAAGAATTTTAAAGCAACTCCGTCACGTTCTGGGCAAAAATTGTCTACAATCGAGAGAGGCAAGTCAGCAAGTCAGCCTTTGCCGCAAGTGATGGACGACCGCGCACACATGCCAGTATGTGTGCGTTATCGTTTGTGTACGCATAGGATTGTGTGTGTATACGTCCTGTTAGTATTACCATCTATCACTTTGGCAGCTACACGCCGACATTTTCGGCGACACGCCGAAAATTTCCCATTTAAAGCTATGATAGTGAGCTGCATCCATTGTTTGTTTCATATGCTCTAGAATAAATCAAATTTTCTGAAAGTTTGAAAATTCAAACGTTTTCAAAGGTGCATCGCACTGTAGTCTCCCAGTGAAATTTTTTCATCTCATTTCTCAACTTAAATTCAAGTTGGCTGAATAACATTTGAATTGTTTTCCATGCATCTCATTTCAAGTTGCCTCAATATCATTTGAATTGTTTTCCATGCATCTCATTTCAAGTTGCCTCAATATCATTTGAATTGTTTTCCATGCGTCTCAATTCAAGTTGCCTCAATATCATTTGAATTGTTTTCCATGCCTGCTGTGAAGCAGAGTACCGCCCTAGTTGCAGAACATATCCAGAAGTCTCCGATGCAGCTCCCGTAGATCACCACAGATACAGTCATCTCCCGACCACGCTGCCAAAAGGCACCAACTCGATCCCTTTTGGATACGAGTCTGCCTGCCTGCCTTATCTCGGCAAGAGTGCTCATTATTTTCCGAAGTCTCCGAATTCGTTGGTTTTCCTCCGTAAAAAATTGTGACATTTCGATTAATGCTGTCTGAGAAATCCTCCTAACTTGGACCTTTACGGTTGCTTCGACCTGAAAGCCGTATGCATAGCTTTCATCTCTGGGCAATGACACTAAACCAAACACTGTACAGAGTGGCCAAGAAAAATGTATCCGCTGGATCAATGACTCAATTTTTTTTTAATTGAGCAACATTTAGAAGGGAAATGAGTTGAATAAATATATCTGAATTAAAGTATCCTACAGTGTCATAGATGCACTTTATTACAATTATAATCATTGGATTCTGTTTTCGTGGACTTCGTTTAAAAGTGGATTTCACGTGCATTAGCTGGAGTTTATACGGCGTGTAGGATTATCACTTAATCCAGGCCTGCAAAGTAGTATAACTTCTTAATCATTTTTGTGCCACAAATCGATATTTTCAAGCAGTTTGACACTTGCCAGTACTTTTGTTAGCTTAGCAATGATAATTTCATCACCTGTTGCAAACAGACGTTACAAATTTAAGCTGGGAGTTAAAGGATCCTGTAACTTGGGTCAAATTGGATACCAATTACTGTGGTCAAGACCGATTAGTCAATTAGAGGCCAATTACAATAAATACTCTCATTGCTGTAGAATATCAAATGCGTTAAGTTGAGAGTTCAAATCCTGTTCCTCAACATGAAGTGCACATTTGTTTTTGAACTAAGAGCAAAATTTATTTACTGTGTCCCTGTCTTAGTACTAAACTTCTTATCACACTCATGATACAACCAACACATATTCCGAGTATGGATATCACCATTTTTATTTAATTCCTTAATTTCCACATTTCCGATTTCAAACCAGTAAATATCAGCAAAAAATATCATGCGACCCGTTTGTAAAGAAACATAGATTTAAGCGCATTACTTCACGAAATGGGCTGTCTAACTGGCGTTCTCAATGGAGAGCGAATGGACATCAAATGGTCGAGTCCCGCAAAAGTCGCAGCAATTATATTTTTGTGTACATGAATCACTGAAAGCCTTGGTATTTTACAGGACTGGTCCCCATTTTTAGGCTTTCAGAAGTACAGTAGCTGGTCTCGCTCGTTCATCAAACGGCACACAGCGGGACAACAGCGCCACAAAAGATGAGGGCCCAACATGCGGGCCGACGCTCGGCCCACATCTACATGGCCAATGATTTCTATTTTTCCAACTCACTGCCCGTCCGACGATCGCAAAGCTTTTCTGAGCTTGCTTTTGCATGAATGACGAAGGTCAATATCGCGTTTATGTTCGTTTAGATTGCCTCTCGCAGTGTGGTGTGCTGTGTTACTGTAATTGTGAATGGGCCAAGTAGCCCAAATCTAAAAAGCTTGGATCTCAGAAAAAATTATTTTAAGTAAAAGTAGTGGACTAATTAGTCATACACTTTGACAGAAGGGACATTAAATTTTTGAGTTCTACGTTTCTTTAATGAGAAATTCTGAAATTTTGCTCATTCTAGTCTCAAAAATTACTCTTTATTCATCTGTCCTTGTGAAATAATTTTTCTCCATAGTAACTTCAAGTTTCAAAAAGGCTACTTTACGCACTTCTTGAGCACTATCACACTCCATTTACAATGTTATATTTTCTCATCACAGTTATTCAGCTCGAGATTATAGACTGTACCCCATTATGTTCAACACCTTGGCTGGTAAAACTGAAGTTTAAATTCGATTGGAGTTTAAAATCAATTGTAGTGAGCAACGTTGAAAATAGCAAACATTTACTGGATCGTTCCTACTTTTAGTTTTGACTAGGTATTCATGGATAACTGGTCGGCAGCAGCAGATGAAAACTCTCTCAGTGACCACCGGTGGCTCACGTCGCAGTCAAGGTATTAATCGTTGACACAAGACATTTAGTTTACAAAATCTAGAACCATGGTGCACAAAGTACCCGAAATGCTAAAGGATCATTGTGGCTTTAGGCGGAGTGGGGAGCATAAAGATAACAGTCGGACATGATGAGAAATGTATTCACCGGAAAGACATCTCATGCATTCTCAACAAATATGAACCTAAAGAAGTGTGTACAAATGAATAAGAAGAGACAGTGTTTGACTAAGATGAGAGTTTTGTAGTTTAGTTTTGACACACAAATAGGAGTTCTTTCCTAAGCTATGAAATGTGGTAAGGCAGGTTTTTTCTCAAATCTTCTACATATGTGGTGAGTTGGTTGGTTTTCCATTAACTGCCAAATGATTTGCAAGAAAAACAGCACCAAATGAAGAACGTATAGCGAAAGGACTTAATGAAAGCTAATTAATCAATACGTTTCGAAAAATTGTGCACATTTAAAAATTGAGGAAGAAATGAATATCAGATAGACGAAAAAATTATAGGGAGAGAACTTTTAATCGCTTAATTCATGGCATGGAAGCAAATGACGGGATAAAAGAGCCAGGAAGTGAGTTAGGAGCGCGAGAAATGAGAAGCTTTGCAACAAGAAATAAAGCAAAGAAGTGCAGGGGAAAAAAAAATTACCAGGGGTGGATTTTGCCTTGCATTCTGTGTTAGAATGACGCATAACAAAACTCGGTACACAAGTGAGAAGTACTTTTTGCATGCAAATTGACTCCAAATTACGTACAATAAACCAACAATGATCGCTAAAATTTAGCACGAAACTATATAAGCTGGCGAAGAGTGTGTACATTCCTCACTGACCTACTTCATGAACTTGTGAGGTGTCACAAGTGCAAGAGCAGCGAGAGTAGGGCTAAAAAAGCCAATATCGGTTCATAGGCTTCACGAGCCCTCGTTTTAACCACATGACAGTATTCCAGTCATCGTTCTGCAGCCGCTGGTTCAAACCAAAACAAACTCTCCGATATCCCCGTAGGAAATCCCATTCTTGAACTTTGTTGAACTAATGAAAATCTTACTTTTAAAAAAAGCAATGTAGGACGCTGGTTCGAACAAAGACAAATGTTCCAATTTCCCCGTAGGGAATCCCATTCTTAAATTTGGTTACATGAATACAATCATCATTTTGAAGAAGCATCAATGCAGGAAAAGCCACCTCGAAAGTTGCAGCACCTTCTGAGCTGCACTGCCGCGTATAACCTTGAAGTAAGAAAGAGCAAGCATTTCATCAAGCCTGGCAGAGCATAAAGGAGCACTATAACTTATCGCAGAGCGGTCAGCAGTTCTTAGAACTCGAAGCCAACCCTGGCAAAGGCATACCACACGTCCTGCAAGTCTCTCTCATATTAATTAATTCTGCCGGAAACATAATGAAAGGCTGGGAAATATTTCGTAGCTTCTATCTAATGAAAGGAGCAATGTTGAGTGGGAGTCTGCAGTGGCGGCTCCTTATCTGGCGTGGCTGCTCTCCTGTATTCATTAAGACGAACGGTCCAATTAATTACGCACCCAATGACCATAACTCTGCCCCTGGCTCCAGGCATGGCACTCCACCGTTCCTCCACGCCGCTATATTGCGTCAAAATTGCTCCCCCGCTTTGGTGCGTCAAAATTGCACCCCCGCTATGGTGTGGTCCTCATTTCCGTCTCCGCGTCAAAATCTCCCGCAATTTCTTCCTGGTTGCTTAGCCGCCGCCGCTGCCGTCGCCGCTGCGTTTGTAGCTGTAACTGCAGCTCCGCGATACCGCGCTTTCAATTTGATCGCAAAAGTGGCCCAATTGACCGAAAAAAAGCTGTGTGTCCTTAGTGTGTAGCGGCCCCTCGTGAAGGCGGTGTTGAGAAATAAGTTCCCGTGCAAGCACACGAGGAAAATTAAAGCCGAAATGCTTTTCGTGAACAGTGAATGGTTGAGAAAAATGATCCTCGCCCAGAAAATTTTCAGCTTATCAAAGTTCCAGTTGATGAGCCGTGCATCAGGAAAAGAATACACATGGTATTAGCTGACATGCTGTGCAATAAACATCCACGAAATTACTTTCTGAGGAAGACTGTTTGTATAAAAATGTTACTTGCTATGGTACCTTCAGGCATTAGAGTCCCAGAAAAAAGAACATCAAATACTACTCATATTAACAACAGGAAATGAATACGATTATTTATGTTTGCCATGTCTCTCACAACTAGAGTGGAATGGGATAGAAAATGGTTACAGGGACGAACCAGGGGGCATTTTCTCGTCTTGTCCCTGCATCCCGGGGCGTCAGACCCCATTCACGCACAGGCTTCAAAACAACACATTCACAGTCGTCAATTTTAACGCACAAATAGCAGCAAAATCATGCTGACACAGCATCTCTTAACAAGTAGACCGCGATGGGTTAAACTGTGTTTCAATATTCAACTCAAATGTAAAGCCAAAAGTTGCATGCAATGTTATAAATACCAAGCATTAACTGGGTCCATTAAAAGTATTAATTTTAAAAAATTGCAAAAAATTTTTCAAACGACCCATCAATGGGTCGATTCGCAGCAGAAAGAACTTAAGCATCGGTGGGTCGTGTCGCAAGCAACGCGTTAACGCGACCGTTGCGCAAAGTGTGGTCCCATGGCTTGTCCGTTTTCATCATACGAGCTCGTATTATTAGAAAACTTAAAGTAAAATCACCCAGCCGATATTTCGTTTTCATTTTGGGGAGAGTTGATGAACGTATAGAGGTATTTAACCACCTTTTAAACTGCGATGAAGCTCATGGTTTGTTTTCGTTCATTAAATCCTTTACAATGTCTAAAACTAAGTTATTTGTGAATTTGTGAGTTCATGATATATATATCCTGTATGAATGGAATTTCGTTCCTTGCGTTCTAACTATTCAATTGCAACGAAAATTTTTAGTTCAATCGGAATTAAAATTATAAATTAGTTACTGTGAATTAAATTGCAAATGATTATTTGTTACTGATACATGTCGAGTGGCTCGTTGCTTTATCGCATGGGTATCCGTGTCGCCAGTGACCATGTTTGACTCTAGCAAACATTCTTAAGTTCATCTTGAATATAAATGGGAGTTCTGTGAACTTTACATGCCAAAAAATGGTTCTTCCAGATGCTGACACGAAACAAATATTCAAAATAAAATTAATCGTATTTAAAAATTAAAAGCTCGCAGTCTTATGCAAGCGTCTGGTATTTGTATTACAGTAAGTGACTTTTTCAAACATTCAAAACTCTTTATATGACTCTCCTATTTTCCAATAATATAAATGTGGTGCTACTGATTTTTGGTTCCGTACATGTGATGAGCAAACGGAGAGACCAAGCAACATCCAAATATGAAAATAAGAAATCAAACAAACAACAAAGCAAACAAGCAAGAAACTAACCCAACAAGCAGGCAAGCAATCAAACATGCAACCAACCAACCAAACAAGCCGGCAACCAAACAAACAAGCCTGCAACCAAACAAACAAGCAAGCCAGCAATAAACTGCACGTCTTTCACGTGAGCCAACAACATGAAATGTATCAATTGAACTGTATCAGAAGGTACAGATGTACGAACTGCTCATACATGCTGGTGGGGCTATAGCTATTGCACCACAATTCCAATTGCAGAACTGCAAGATGCGAGTGTGAGCTGTGTGCTTGTGAGAGAGGTGCATCTTTGTGAATGAGCTGTATGCTTGAGAGATGCACTAGACATCACAAATAGATCTTACCAAAGTAATAATACCCCTGTGTACCCCTGTGTTCCCCTGTGTACCCCTGTATGGTGGGATCATTCTCAAAAAACTTTGATTGGTTCCTTGCCTCGGTAGCGCATCTCCCAATCATCGTTCAATATTGCCCCTCGTGATGCACTTCTGAGTTAGCCAGCCACGCCTCTAGCCAGCCTAACTTTTCCGTCATTGCATTTATAATTTTGGCCGCCCTCTGCCGAAACTATACTTGCGCGCCTAAAATCAAAGATGTCCCAGCGAAAAAGTCAGACGGGTAGCAGAGCCGATGACTTCCACACATCGATCCTGTGTGGAGTTGTCTTTGGCGGAGACATTGATCCATGTTGGCATCTAAAATATAACTCGTTCATTGGCGACTACGATGGCGTGTAGGTGCAGTTTTCATTCATAATTACCAATTTTCGTTCTATTTTGTGGGTTTCTCTCCACTCCCAAGTTCTTTCTCGATGTTTTATTTCAAATTTCCCTAATCTCTCTCAAAAATAACTCTACAGTAAAAGACCTACCTTCAACTTGCATCTTTTCTACATTCTTGGCTGCTTTCATTTTTCTGTTTTTTCTCTCGTTTGCTGGCGAAGCGTACCGCTTTTCTCTCCTCTCCTCTTAACTAAAGTGTCAACGGTCTGAGTCTTCCTGTACTAGAAGCAGCAGTCAACATCCACAAACGTACAAAAAGAAAATTTTTGTTGTCAAAAATTGGGTAAAGAAAAACTAAATTTCTTTCAAATTTTTTTCCTCACAACCCATCGCTGATAAAAATTCAAGAAAGAAAACCATTTCGAAGCAAACGACAAAAACAAATTTGTTTGTATTTTAGTGTTTGTTTAAAGTTTTTCTATAATATTTGTATTTGTTTTTAGTTTTAATTATGCTCAGATTAAAATTTAACTGTTCTTTAACGGGTCTACGGTGAAAATTATGTGAGTGCATATGAATGTACTTTTGAGGGCCAGCAATGGTTCGAAGGTACTGTCATGGTACCACGGTCTGCATATAAAAGCCCATGAGGGTACGCTGCGCTACGAAGGTACTGTCATGGTACCACAGGCTACATGCATGAGGGCATGAGGGTACGCTGCGCTACGAAGGTACTGCAATGGTCCCAGCGATAGCTTTTGAGGGTACCGAAAGGGCAGATCGGCGCCATGCCATGCCTACTATCAGCTTCCAGATAGTCGGCCTAATCAATGCTAACATTACTTCTGCTTGATTGAGGCTCAACTATCTAAACGAGGACCATTTATCTCTACGAGTGTCATCATTATTCTCGGCAACTATCGCTCTGCCCGTATTTATGAACAATTTCTGGGTCACTCGACTCCCATAGACCTGAAGGACTTTGTTTATGAGCGAGCTCGTATTGGTGATACACGCGTTCACACGAAATTCATGGCGCCTCACACCCGGTCTGTATTTCTATGTTCACCATATGAGCATCTATGCATAGTGCCTCACATCCAGTCTGTTATTCTATGTTCACGATATGAGCATCAATGCATAGGGCCTCCACACCCGGTCTGTATTTCTATGTTCACCATATGAGCATCTATGCATAATGCCTCATACCCAGTCTGCAATTCTATGTCCATGATATGAGCATCAATGCATAGTGCCTCACACTCGGTCTGTGTTTCTATGTACACGATATGAGCATCTATGCATAGGGCCTCACACCCAGTCTGTATTTCTATGTTCACCATATGAGCATCGATGCATAATGCCTCACACCCAGTCTGTAATTCTATGTTCACCATATGAGCATCTATGCATAATGCCTCACACCCAGTCTGTAATTCTATGTTCACGATATGAACATCTATGCATAATGCCTCATACCCAGTCTGTTATTCTATGTTCACCATATGAGCATCTATGCATAATGCCTCACACCCAGTCTGTAATTCTATGTTCACGATATGAACATCTATGCATAATGCCTCACACCCAGTCTGTTATTCTATGTTCACGATATGAGCATCTATGCATAATGCCTCACACCCAGTCTGTAATTCTATGGTTACGATATGAGCATCTACGCTCTGCAGCTGTTACATCCTAGTCAACATGTGCATGCGAAGAGTGCTTGAAAAATCGTTTTTCGATGAAATGCCAAACAGATCAAGTATTTTCTCCTTCCGTTCATACACGAGAAATTTGGGGCTATGTTTTCAGCTCCGCACACATTTTATCTTATGTTCATATTATGTCGTATTCAGTTTCCATAGCATTGTGATCAAGCGTTTTGACGATCACTACAGTTCTGATAAATGGAACAATTAAATTAAATTCACGACATAGCATAACAGTGATTAAATGTTCAATTTTTTCTAAAATAAAATCACCTTAATGGTCGTGGTCAAAATAATTTTGCTCGATATATTTTACGTACAAACTGCGCAATCCCAAAAATTACCGTCATCATAATATTAGTTTGTACAGATGGGAACGGATATGCGATTAGGTAACGCATAGTGTTTGTACGACAGTCATATAACATTACCTTATAGGAATCTCCGTAAGATAAAAGTTGAATAACATTATTTCATAAGAAATTCAACTAAAGCGGGTAAAATCAATCCCAGCAACTCTCATAGTACAATTTTTCATTCAAGTAAAGATAAACTCAGAATACCTGGGACTAATTTTCATCCGTTCAAGTTAAAGTTCTCATTCAACGACGTCGCTTAACTTGAAAATTGCACCCAAGATTTTTATCACGGTAGAGGAAACGGTAGAGATTTTTATCACGGTAGAGAGGTAGGGTTAATTTTTCTTTTTTTGTCGACCGTGTGGCAGTGCTGACGTCATGGCAACGAACCAATAGCAGCGCTCATATTGCATCTGGCAACACTGCCAGGCCAAAATTTGTCACCACTATTCAGCACGTCGCAATGGTGACGTCATGAAGTTTGTTTGAAATGGAGCCGTTCTATTGGCTTGCCGAACAAGAGGAGGTGTATTCTCTCCTATAGGAATGACCATACCTTTTTTCCTCTACCGTGATGTTCACGGTGCACAACAACCTCAGCGCAGCGCTGCTGCTCGTCAGTGACGACGTCAGTGTTCCTTCCATTATTCTCTAAAGACATCTTAGCGGCGCTGAGGCGAGTTTCGAGCGGAAATATAACCGTTACTGTGCAAAGTAGCGCCCTAACGTAACGGCCTGGTCGCTCGCCCCGCTAATTTTACCATCTCATTAAAACACTGCAAAATATTTTCCGTCGAGGTCCTGTGGAAAAATATAAATGGGTTTTAAGAAGCGAGGGCGTCTCATATGAGAGGTTCGCACGCCACGCTCTCTTCGATCCGCTCCTTCACCGCGTCGGGGTCTGCGCAGCCTTTGGGTGCGTTCGTACATGCAACTCTTGTACCTTACAATCTTGTACCTTGTCTTAGTACATGCAGTTCATGTCCCATGCCTGGTTATGAACCTTGCCAATTCTTGTACCTTGCAAAATTTCGGCAAGGTACCTTGCGTTGGTACCTTGCCGAAATTTTAAAAAACAGCCTTAAAATAATGCAATGAAATATTCAACCACCGCTCTAAGCTTTCATGCTGCAGAACCAAGGGATTGGCCGAAAATGATTCAGACGAGAGCGTGAGCAGCTGAGAGACCAATAGCGGTACTAGGATGCTTTTGCTGGATTTTTCATCGACTGACTCAATACTGAACACCCTTGCCAAAATGTTTTTTCTTCCTCAAAATTTTTACCTCACTCGTGCTCGGCACGAAAATTTCGTAGGGTCAACTGATCAATTCGCACTCGCTTTTTTCATATCCGCGAAGTTATGAATAATTTTTAGGATTAGAGTTGCCAAACTTGAATCTCTGAAACAACGTTTATGAAAATCCTGACGCCAAATGAAGCCTTAAAGAGTTTTACAGCTGAAGATTTGCTGACTTAATGATATTTTTATCCCTGTTATACAACTATTGAATCTATTAGAATTAGCACTCCCAGGGGGAAAATGTGAGAGCCGTGACTGAGAGGTAGGCCTTCTTTTCATTGAAATAGAATAGATTTTTGTTTTGTTACGAAGCATCTTTTTTCGGTTCATTGCTGACCTGTTTTTCAGTACCTACTACTTTCTTCTTCAACTTTTTCTTGTTTCATGATCTTTTTTCTTAGCTTAGTGTTTCTGTGCACCTTGTGCATAGGAACAGTAACTCCATACTAAATGGTGCCTCCCTCCTCCCTCTCTTCGAACATCTTTTTCGTGGTAAAGGGAGGCTAAACCATTCTTATAATCAATCATAATATTTTTACACTCACGATGGTAACAATGAGGATTATTGGTTGAATATATCATGCGGTATAAACTCGAGAACGTCGTATTGCTGCAACCAGGCAAGACTGCTGGAAAAAAGTGTTCTCCCATAAGATTCTTTCAGTAATTCTAAGTTTCAAATGCTCTGAAACCAATATGAAGCAATAACTGCCCGTAGTGACTGATCAAAATAATAATTATTCTTTGGTAGGAGCATGATATTACTGAGATAGAATTAAAACGTAATATATGATTATTTTATTTGCTGATCATTAAATCTAAACTTGAGTTTGGACTCTCAAATGAATATCAATTTATTTCCCTTTTTAATAGAGCAAATTGCACACGTTATTGATGCAAATCCCCTTATATGAATGTAGAAACTTGCAAATAGCAAGGAAGAATAGCCTGAGGAAACAGTGGCCTAACTCTTTCGTTAAGTTAGTATTGCCTAAATTTTTTCCTTTACGCCACGACTGATCTATTAGTGGTCATCGCTTGAACACAACTATCAATGATTTACGTACTTTTTCTGTTTTTTACTTGAATCCTATTTTAATTCCTCCCAAAAAACAAATGTTTTGTAACTCTCAACATGACAAACTTATGTCCTTCAACCCGAAGCACTTCAATTGTGAACATTTTCATTCACGTACGACTTCAAACATCGTTTCTAAGTTTGGCTCACGAGTCCTAGCCTAGTACAGTTCCTGTAAGGGGGAATTTTTAGAAATCTTTATCTTTATTGGCCAATCGTGGCAGCAAATCTCCCCACAATATCAAGCAGACCACCTCCAGGTCGGTCCGTCTCTCTTCCATCCTGCACAACTTAATTATCATCATTTGTGAAAAAGGCTTGCTACGGAATCAAAATTATTTGTGAAAAGGTTTTCTACGGAACTTATTAACACTCTGACCGCAACAGGTTAAACTGAAGTTCAATATTCAACTCAAATCAAAAGTCAAATTATTGTTGAAGGCAATTTCAAAAATTGCAACCATTAACAGGATTTCCCTTCATTTAGCTTTAAGTAAGTATTTATGAAAATTGAATTTGTGACCACTGGTCGATCAGCAGCATTATGAAAATCCGCTCCGTGGCCACCGGTGGCGCAAGTTGCGGTCAAAGTGTTATATAGGAACATTTTCTTCACGCAAATTACGGAACACAAGCGCAGTTTATGCTCATGGACTATCTGTCGAGGTGCTAAAATAATCCTCGTTAAATAAACTAAACATCACAATGGTTTTCGTTTTTTATTCAAATACTGAAATAATTGTTTTGAAGCTCATTTGGGTGAGCCCAATGACGGCAGCGGGAGCCTATTTCTTTGAAGTTTTTGATCCACGTGAAATTCATTCGGAGTGTGAAATTTTCTTGGGGTTCTTGGTATAATTTCGAGTGAAATTCGAAAGAAACTTTTGTTCACTCGCACAAACAGTAACCTGAATTAGTTTTCACAATCCAATTTATATTGAAAGTATTGACTACCCATCTCAGCAATTATCGATAAGGATCTATTTCAAAAGCTAATATTTCCTAAAAAATCACAAGATGTATCGGAATCTCATGCATCAGGGAATCAAGTTCTAGAATAAATATTAAAGAAAGGTTTCCGGCACAGATATTGGAGTGTATAGAAAACTAAGAAGTCAGTTACTTGAAAGATAATGAAGGTAGAGGGTAATGAAGGTGAGGATAGTGACGGTGGTGTAGGTGGAGGATAATGAGAATGATTTTGGTGTAGGATGATGATACTGCAGATGCGTAGGTGTAGCGAATGATCTAGAGAATGAGTCAAAATAAAACATTTGCGAAGAGGAAGTCAGTGTGAGGAAGAGAAACCCCTCAGGGGGATACAACTGTTGTATCTATGGGAATTGGCGCTCCCAGGGGGACTATGTGAGGGCCCGAGCTAAAGGTTAGGTAGGCTTTCCTTTTGTTGCAGTAGAATAAGATTTTGTTTTGTTACGGACCACATTTTTTTCGGTTCACTGCTGTCCTGTTTTTCAACACCTACTACTTCCTTCTTCAACTTAGATCTTGTTTCATAATCTTCTTTCCCAACTTACTGTTTCTATGCCCTTTCTGCGTAGATTCCGCGTTTCCTTAACTCCACACTAAATGGTGCCTTCCTCCTTCCTCTCTTTAGATCGCATTTGTTGCTGCGGGTAGGGAGGCTAGAACTAACGACTAAACTAAACTGAGGAAGAGAAAGCGGGATTGTTAGTGTAAATTTAGAAAGATAGGCTGGGGTAGGGAGTGAGTGGCAAAAAGTAGGCCGGTTTCAGAAGAAGGAACGTAGAAAGAGTGGAAAGATTGTGCAGGGAATACTAAATAACTAGTCCATTTTTTCTTCATTCAACTCAAATCGAGAAATTATCAAATTAACACTTTAACCTCAATTGGTTGAGCTGAAGTTCAATATTCTACTCAAATTTAAAGTTAATTTTAGTTAGCAATTTAGAAAATAGCAAATATGCACTGGATAATACCTGCACTTAACTTGAGTTAAGTATATATGAAAACTGCGCTTGTCACTACTGGTCGGTTGGCAGCATTATAGTTATAATTATAATTACAGTAGACAGAATAATTAAAATTATAATTAAAATAATTACAGCAGCATTCTAGCAGCCCTTCGTAGCCACCAGTGGTGCAAGTGACAGTTAAATCTTGAATGTCTATTTCGTAAATATTTCTTGAGTACTAAACATTGTTTATCCCCTTCACAAACATGGTTATTTAGAAACAGTTCCTTTTGGAAGCCTAACCCATCCATATTGACCCTAGGTATTCCCAGCTCCAATTTGTATGAAGACTCACAAGAGACGCGTTCATGGCGCGAAGTTTACAGGGCACAGTGAGCACGTTTTATTGATTAGGTGAGCAGTAGACAGGGTACAGCAGTAGACAGGGTACGGCAGTAGACAGGATACGGCAGTAGACAGCAGTAGACAGCAGTAGACAGGATACGGCAGTAGACAGCAGTAGACAGGGTACGGCAGTAGACAGCAGTAGACAGAGTACAGCAGTAGACAGGGTAAGGCAGTAGACAGCAGTAGACAGGGTACGGCAGTAGACAGCAGTAGACAGAGTACGGCAGTAGACAGGATACGGCAGTAGACAGCAGTAGACAGGATACGGCAGTAGACAGGATACGGCAGTAGACAGCAGTAGACAGGACACAGCACAAAAATAGCACGAGAGCAACACACGAGACGGAGGGCCGGTCGAAGGCGATAGCTTATCTCGTTTAGGGTCAATAAAAGCCCATAAATATCGTGTAATAAAAGCTTTGATGGAGGTCCCTAAAATAGGTTATTTTTTCGATGGACTTTAGGACGGAGCTCCTTAATTACGAACACGCCTTTTACACAACCTGAATCTCAATGAGGGAAGACCTTCTTTCACATTTCTTCATACCCTGCATTCCTTCAATTGATAACTTATTTTATGCATGACATGTTGAAAAATGTGCGAGCTAATTTTCTTCCACTTTGAAATTCAAACAACTTCAGAAGCAAATTAAAACACAATTTGATATCAGATTAATCTATCGAAGTCAATTCCCGATAAGCCATTTCAGTATATTCTGATACGACTGTTTACATCACAATTGGAAAAACAAGCCTCCTTGTTCTTAGTTTCATGTTCATATGGTTGTGAGTGTGTCTAACATTTATGGTTAGGCACGTATCACAGCTGCACAGTCTGCTGTTCGTTATCAACTAGTCTCTAGGTTGGTAGTTTGATGTTCGTATGGTTGTCGTGATCTTTTCCAGATAAGCCCCACCACTAATGCAACACATAAGTTCACCCACTTCTAACTTTCGAAATAATGCACCCATCAACTTCAAATTACTCTCAAACGATAGAATGTTTTAATCTTTCGTTTGAGAGTAATTTGAAGTCGATAGGTGCATTATTTCGAAAGTTACAAGTGGGCGAACAAATGTGTTGCGTTAGTGGTGGGGCTTATCTGGAAAAGATCCTGTGTGTGTCTAACATTTATGGTTGTGCTTGTATGTATATCTAACACACAGCTGCTCAGTCTATTGTGCGTTATTAATAAGTACGTGATATTTACACGAAATCAAATGCCGCCGTGAGAAGTAACCGTCATTGACTCCTGAGCCTATCACAAAGAGAAAGAAATCCTCCCTCAGAAGACGGTTTCGTGAACTCAGTCACGCTGACTCACTTCCTACGAAGGGGTCGCAGATCGTCCGTCTTTGCAGGGCGAGTAATCCGTCATGCATCCCACTTCGCTCCCTCTAATTTCGCCCAACTTAATAAACAGTAAAACCGTCCTCTGTGGTCGGATGGGCCATTATTTCCCGCGTTAAGTCATTATTCCAAAGCAATGGTCGTGTTAACTGAGAAAGCCTATTTTTCATTTTCCGTAATTGCTAAGTTCGGTCAAAATGTCCCTCTGTATTCGACGTGATCCGGTCCATTATGCTTCATTCAAAGAAATTTCGTATACTCGTTTAAATATTTATGATTGATAAAACATATTTGTCATCATGAATGTCATTGTTTTAGGTCAGAGTAATCAGTTTTCATGTCTTGCTATTAATTACTTCAAACACAGGACTCATGAAATATCCGTGTAATGGCTCATATAATCTCGTTTAATGGGTAATTTCTCGCTCATTAACAATTTGCTGTCAGAAAAAGTTGTGCAATAATCACGCGGTGTCCGAAATAAATCTTTGCTTCTTGGCACAACCTCGATTTCTTCACATCAATTTTACATCCCTGATGTAAAAGCACGTCAAATTGTTTTCATGCCGTAATTGTTTCACGTTCAAAAGTTTGACATCATCGTTTAATTTACAATCCCTTTTAAAAATTTTCAGAGGGTTTGTATAAAATATTTTAGGTTTTTGTTTTAAAGTTTTACTGTTTGGAAACTTTGAAAGATTTTAAACAGAATCATTTTGTTTTTCTGGTAAATTTTCCGCTTGGTGATATCTTGCAGTGATTATAGAATAACATCAACTTTAAATAAATGAATTATGGGATTTATTAAGATACCAATATCCAACAAACTATCCAAAAGTGTCAGTATCACAGTCTTTCTTGCGGTAGCTGCAGAGAACAATTTTTGTCAACAATTGTTCAGTCAACAATTTTCGTCCTTCAGGAACTGCTTCGTTAACACTTTCGCTGCGACGTGAGCCACCGGTGGTACACGGAGGAAATTTTCATAGTGTTGCTCACCGACACAAACTCAAATGTCATAAGCGCTAAATCAAAACTAAATGAATGTACGATCCAGTTCATGTTTGCTATTTTCAACATAGTTAACTACAATTGACTTTCAATTTGAGTTGAAAATTGAACTTCAGTTTTACCGGCCGCAGTCCAAGTATTAATTGTTTTTTGGAAATATTTTCCCTATTATTATTTTTCCCCGGTGAATTTTAAAAGAAAAAATGCTGCATTGATATCTGTAGGCTAAACCCCTGAGCCTGCGACCTCTGTCATTCACTTTAGAAATGTGAACCTCTCAACATCAGATAGAGAGTCAAATGTACTCAGGCAAACTTGCAGCGAGAAATTTTCGTGAACATCAATTGAAAGAACGCCTATTTGAGAAAAAATAATTTGTGTAAATACGTATATATAACTGATTATTATCATTAGTTTTTAGTCCCTTAAGCCAGAAAAGCACCATAACGCTTTTGAGGATATTTTCCATTTCCAAAGTTTCCAAGTGATTGTCAGGTATTTATGTATACAAACACTGGTGATGATCTAAAGCACCACGGTGGTGCAGTGTTGTCACCCTGATATTTTCATTCATCTTGAAAGTCATTTGAGTCACAGAAAGGTGACGCAACAAAGGCAGGAAAGGGATGCAGGTTGTCTACATTGAATTTCCGTCACATCCATCAATTAGGCTTCCACGAAATGACTAAACCAAGGCCAAGTGTGGGAAGTGCTAGGCCTATATGGCAACCATCTGGCCTACGCGCCCGCAGGGAAAAAATCGGGATGCGCTGAGCCATACAATTACACTATTGTAAATTCAGTATTTTTTCGTCGCGTACACATTGTATTGGATTCAAGTACTGTACTATTCTTTCAAGTACAGAGTACACATTGTATTCCATTCAAGTACTATACTATTTCATTCAAATTCGCAGTACACGTTGTATTCTATACAAGTACTATACTATTCCATTAAAATTCGCAGTACACGTTGTATTCTATTCATGAACATGCTTTGCTTTCCACAGCCGCAGATGTGAGTTATTTTGCTACATAGAGGTATCAGTACAAGCACACTTTGATTCCCATATCTGCAAATGTTTGGCTTCACGCTCATATAATTAAGAATAGCGACTTACTGCTCACTATAAATAAATGTGTGAGGGCCCGATCTGAGAGTTAGGTAGGCTTGCTTTTTGTTGAAATAAAATATTTTTCTGATGTCAAGGGCCACCTTTTTTCTGTTCACTGCTGTCATGTTTTTCAGCGCCAGATTTCTTCTTCAACGTTTATCTTTTTTCGTGAACTACTTTCTCAACTTACTGTTTCTATGCACCCTTCTGCATAAATTCCGTATTCCCTTATCTCTATACTAAATAATGTTTTCCTCCTTCCTCTCTTCGGAGCGCTTTTTCTCGAAACGCTTACATTAACATATAATCATAATCGTGTTCAATTTGATATTTTAACCCATCCTTGCCTGACTTTGAAGTTCACATCTATGAGGGCTTAGCTTAAAATATGTCACACAACTACTGCTGCATCTATTCTATGGGAATTAAACCTCCCGGGGAAAGATGGAGTCCCAAGATAAAGATCAAGTAGGCGATCTTTATTTTAACAATATTCCAACAAGATCTTTATTCCAACAATACCTACAGTATTGTTAGAACAAAGCAAGTGTTGTTAATTTGTTGCGAACCATCTTTTTTCGGTATGTACATTGCATTGTCTCATACTGAACAGACTACTCTTGTGAACCCAACTCTCATTGTCTAATACTGAACAGACTACTCATATGAACCCAACTCTCATTGTCTAATACTGAACAGACTACTCATATGAACCCAACTCTCATTGTCTAATACTGAACAGACTACTCATATGAACCCAACT
>JACJUY010009571.1:21485-32628 GCA_014220935.1 Platorchestia sp. MABIK | reverse complement strand
CAAGATAGCGTACCTCTCACACATCCGGATACTTCAACATGATAGCGTACCTCTCACATAACCGTATGCTTCAACAAGATAGCGTACCTCTCACATAACCGTATACTTCAACAAGATGGCGTATCCCTCACACATCGAACAACGAAGACACATCGATGCCAAGGCCATTGTCTGCGGCTTCGAGAAGATAAATATAGCCCATCATCGTTTGTTCCTTTCCTGATGGATTTTCCTATATCTTGTATTTTGACACCTAATATATTTGTTTCATCTTACACTTCAATTGGAGCAATGAAGATCTCCATCATGAAGGTACTGTGGAAAATTCTTGAAGATATTTAAAGTTTTTGTAAAGTTTTCGAGGCAGACTTAAACCTGTACATTGCTCTGAAGGGATATATTGAACAATAATAGATCATGATGCAAGTAAAGGTCGTTATCATTTATTAGCTTTCTAACTTATCTCGCACAGTATTTATCTTTTTTGCCTAACAACTTTGCCCGCATCCTGAAGATGTGCAAAATACAGCTAACTGCGAAATTCCTCTAATTGTGAAGTACATCTCGTAATGAAATATGTCTGATTATGCAATGCTGATCATTGAAAAATGCTTTTATTTTAGAAACAGCCATGAAAATATTTTTGAATTCTATACAGTACCAAAAGAACGAGGAACATCGCATAAAACATCTACTTGTGAAAAGAATGTTTCGAACGTTCGCTGATCATCAGCTGATAAAACATGGAAAAAGTCATCTGTAAAACAATGTAATAAACTAGAATATGAAACTCAAGCACTCAATTATGCATGAATAGTAAAAACAGAGTACACTATCTGTTGACTATGGACAACTCAAAAGAATTAAAGTGGCAATTCAAAACTGATTTTGTTTTATGAATGAAAAAATTCCCAAATCCTTTAATTTTTATAAAAGTATGTCCATTCCAAGACCTTAAATCACTGTCGTTAATTGGGATGGTACACAACTCTGCGTGATCTAGTAGGGTTGAATGTGGAGGAGTTACTGTTATATATACAGTTCGATAATCTACAGTATATTCCAGGGCACTCGGTGATCCTACAACCTAGAGCACGGGAAGTCATGCCCACATACCCAGATGCACGTAGTGCACAACTGCATTTCTACATCAAAAATGCCTACATTGTAGTGAGAAGGTTTCCTTTTTTAAACGCAAGAATGAGTCCATTTTAAAGCGACTGATCAATTTAATTCTTAAATTTCGTCTACTGAAATATTTCTCCATCAAAGACAAACTCTATTCTTTCATTTCCTTCGGCTGAGGAGCAAAGTTTTGCCCCTAAATTTTAAATATCCACCTTAGTTTCTTTTGAGTTGTCCATAGCTAGTATGTATTTTTTTATTTTGATTATTTAGTTACAATTAAGAGTTTGAGTTTCGTGTTCTAGTTCATTTATTTTTAACATAATTTTTTTCTATATGTTTTCATACCTGATGATGAGCGAAAGCTCGAAAATTGTTTTCCAGAAGTAAATATTTTATACGATAGGCCTCTCATTTGTGTTTCAAATGCTTTTAATCGTGCAATATTCACTACACCTAACTTATTTACCAATCATTCAGAATAATTTGTTCTATAACAATTCTCCTACATGCATTAGATCCAACCAGAGCTTCATACTGATAAAAAAGGTCATTAAATTCCATTTACCCTCGTTAATATTTGCCCATTTTGGAAGACCGTATTTTACAGGGATACGTCTACTCGATACATCATGGGTGGGGCGCTTTATCGAGCCGTAGCTCATGTGTTTCACGCCAGTCTGCTTTGAATAAACATAATAATAGCTCATCGCTTTCATTGCATTTTAAGAAGCTTTGCTAACTGCAAGGGTTATGTCAATCTACGTAGTGTAAAATTATCAGAGAAAACAAGTTTAGTATGACATTACTCAGAACAAGGTCTAGGAGTCAGAGTACGAATAGTAACCATAAGAACGGGTACCCTATTCTCTCATAACATTGGTCAAGCTACATTCCTTCCATGGCTGACCTTAAACCATATGACTTAACACTAATGACTCGAGCAATGCATTATTTTTCATAACATGATTCAAAGTTACATTCCTCGGATGAGCTTAATCAATATACATGTAGTACACATTATCATAATGTCCTTGTTATATTTGCTACATTATTTAATGCTACGTGTCCTACAAAGGTTATGATAAAGTGTATGAATAAAATATTAGGATACAATCACTGTCTCTTATAAGTATGTTCCTTCCCTGGTTTAAGTCAGCATACATGTAGAGAAGCATTAAATCCCCGTTTTCTCACAACAGCATTGGGGTAAACATTATAAAAATTGTAACGCAGCAGGTAAACATTATAATAAAATAACTGTTTTCTCACAACAGCAGTAGGGTAAACATTATAAAAATTGTAACGCAGCAAACTGTTTTCTCACAACAGCAGTAGGGTGAACATTATAAAAATTGTAACGCAGCAGGTAAACATTATAACAAAAGAACTGTTTTCTCAAAACATCACTCAAAGCTACGCACCTAGCTCGGGTCAAGTCAATGTACACAAGGTAAAGATTACAACAAAAGAACTGTTCTCAGAGCTACACACCTGGCTAGGGTGAATATAATGTACACAAGGTAAAGGTTACAACAAAAGAAGTGTTGTCTCACAACAGCATCGAGTGCTACGTTCGCTGCCCCGGCCCTGTCTGACCACTCCAAAGAAGCGCCCTATGGAACGAATCGGCGATTCCCGCTAAGCTTCACGGCGGGAATCGCGCCCCTCAAATTATACCCTAGGGAAGATTCCATGCGCAAAAAGTACACCTTAGGCAAAATTCAGTGCCTGAAAATCATACCCCGGACCTTACACAAACACGGGCCGTCATTGCAAGTAAAAACACGCGCGAAAGCATGGACCTTAAAAATGTTTTGCAGTGCGTGCGAACAAAGACTGGGCAAATGTGGAGACGTTAGCGTGCGATAACATGCATGAGTTTGTTCAGACACTGCGATGGAGAATATATTTTTTATGTTTGCTTAGTGTATACATCAACTATTGTTTACTCGCACTGAGATGAATGTTTACGTATTTTACCTTCGGGAGGGGTTAAACTGCACTTCTAATAATGATGTAAACACACGTTGAAATAAAGCTCACCCGTAATTAACATAATGATGAGCGAGCTAAACAAACTTTCACATAAATCCAAGAATATGTCTGTAATTTCAATTTTTGTAAACAATAGCGTGAGAGAACTTGAATTACACGCGAGTGCAGCAGCATTGACAGCTGGCGCGTCACTGGACTTTGTTTTCGGCGAGAAAGCTCCTCAATTCACTATTTCTATTGCTGTACACCTGTTGATATTCAAACAATGTTTGAATCTCGAGATAAAAATTCATACAACTTGTTAAAATTCAGGCATCATTCAAATTAAGAGACGAAATTCAGACATGGTGTGAATTCCTAGCCGAAATTCCGACATCATTTTGATTTTGAACCTAAATTTAAACATCATTTCAGTCTCGATCAAAATTCTTGCATTGCTTCATCCGAGAGCCGACAAATCTGAATTTTGTGCTGAAATTGACTCATCGTATTAACCAAAATCTGAATTTTACGCATCGTTTGGACCTCCTGCCAAAATTTATCCAACGTTTGAGTTTTGCGAGAAAGTCAGCAGAAAATTAATTCCTTGTGCTTAATCCTTAACTACTTAAATTTTCTGCTCATGGTACCGACACTACAACGAGCGTTTATAGAATGTCTCTGACTGACATCCGATACGAATAGTCACCCACAGGAGAATGAGGAAGAAATTGAAACTTACTAGTAAATTTTTCTCAATACATTAGGGTACAAACAAGCCAAGAAATAAAATGTGTCGCATCTCTTTACAAGAAGGGGATGCTAAAATCCACGTAGTAATTAATACCACATCTCTTCATAAAAAGTCTATCATAAAATCCGCGTGATAATTAAAGTGTTCAACACTGCCGGCGTGTCCGCACGCAACTCAACGTTCTCTGGACGTTTCTTTGCACCGTTCTTTGCATCGCGGGCTGGGCGAGCTTTGCTTTCTCCCCTTCCTTGTTGAGTGTTCTCACTAATGATCGCGTGTTTTATGTTAAATTCAAATGCTCGAAATTACATTTGATTTCAGACAATATCTGCTTCAATTACTGATGTGATCGTTTTCACACTTCAGCGGTTATGGTGCTGGGTGTGTAAAATATGTTAAATTGAACATTGGGTGTGTAAAATATGTTAAATTGAACATTGGGTGTGTAAAATATGTTAAATTGAACATTGGGTGTGTAAAATATGTTATATTGAACATAGGGTGTGTAAAATATGTTGAATTGAACATTGGATATGTAAAATATGTTAAATTGAACATTGAGTGTGTGGAAAAACGCTAAATTGAACATTGGGTGTGTAAAATATGTTAATTTGAACATTCATTCATTAACACAAGTAAAACAACACCCTCTGAAGCAATTAAGGAGTTTGTGTGTTGGAAGTCCTTACGCTGGTTCATTAATTTTCAAAAATTAACCTGGTGCATAAAAATACAAGTTCTTTGATCGCTAAAAAGTAAAAAATCGAAAAAGATTAGAGGGCTTGCGGAATAAAACAGAAAAGATGGTACAATAATGAAATTATGAAACTAAATAAACTAATTAATGATGAGATGAAGTGGGGAACAAGATCGCACACAGAATGAATATTATGAAATATAAAACACTTGAGAGGAGACGATTGATCAGAATTTAAATTTTGATGAGTATACCATTTAACCACGGATTGTTTTCTTGCGTCTGCATTGTTCAGACTTCCATTCTTTTGAATTCCTTGAAGCATTGCTCAGAAAGTCCTTTACGGTTGCTTTCTGGGATATTTTTACTTTCATTTGTACGCTCATAAACTTCCACTGACATGTTGCAAAGCATTTAAGCAAATGATAATAAGCACCGAATTCAGTTATTTCAGAACTTACGCAAAAGACAAGAAATCGGACATTTAACTGAACGACTTTTATTTTATTTTATCTTTCGAAGAGTTCACGATATTCAATTCAATACCAAGGGCTCATGGTAATATTGTACTCACTCTAGAATACTTGGACAATCATTCAATCATAAATAGATGTGCGGATAAAACTTGCAATAAAGATTTTGAGACACTGTAAACAATCAACTCGGATTGGAATCCTCTAATAAAATTTAAAAAATAAAAAAATGTTCATGATTATGTAAAAATAATCCAAGATTAGCCAAACGTGCATCAAAAATCATTCAAGCAAAAATTTACGATTAGTTAACCTAAAATTCACGAGACTTCGATTTCTTTAAAATTCGATTCACACCGACGCTTCTAAGATTATGTGCTCGTAAAAATCAACGAGGATTTTGTAAATATACATCGAAATGGATCCAGGAGCGCTAATGTATAGACACGCTTTAAATTTATGGAAACGTCAAAATAAATGTAAACTCTTTTATTGAACACCAATACAAAATTCAATAAAAAGCATCCTCTCTTATCATTATCTACTCCGCTGTACTCCATCTCATCTGGCGGTGCAGATTCAATTGAGAACTTGGGTGCTCCTTGAATTCATTATTGTAGTCTTGTTACCCTTTTGGTTGCATTACATTTCGTTTTCTTCGTGGGTTCAATGCTTCTTTTAGTTTGATATAAAGTTGAAACTTTAATATAAGTTCTTCAACTTCTTCACTCCTGGCTGAAGTGTGCACGCATGTATGATGAACCCTGCACGAGGAGACCGTTTATCTTGTTAATATAGATCCCAGATGAAAAATAGACCTTCTCCAGAAAGATACCGTGATATTTAGCGTGTAGTGAGCCAAGATTATTTTTACCCCCCGTCCTCGTCTAACGTCAGACACAAACAACCTCTAAACCTTTCTTCTAACCCCAAGGGTTCAGTGAAATCTGAGCTGTGGGTTGGAAACAAGCTTTGTAGAAAGACTCAAGAGATATTTGATGGCGCTAACTTATCTTATTTTGGCATTGGTAGTATTGTGATTATTCTTTAATTATTTTCGATTTTATCTATATAAGAAACGATTGCTGGAATTTAGCACTCAAAGGGAGTTTCGCAAGATTCTTGTTATTGTGCTACAGTCATTGTTATTAGCTGTTCAGTCCCGAGTATTGTGGCTCGTCCTAGTTGAAATAGTGATCATAATTTACATCGTACTTTCTTCAGTGAAAGCAGCTACGAGAAAAAAATGTTTTAAAGTACTACAGGCCGGGCAGGAAATGCTAACGCTCTCTCATCGTTGTTCGCTTGCGAGCTTGCGCATGCGAACTGACATATTTTCTCATTATTTGATTTTGTTCGAGTTATTTCGAAAGCAAGTTTTCAAGGAAACGGTTGCACATCGTAATAAATGTGTTAAATTGATTACTACTAATTTTTTCTCATAAATATTCAATTTTAAAAATTCGTCACCCGTATATCCAGACGCCGACTAATGATGGTGTAAATATAAAAACTTTAATTATTCAGTGAATTTTGGAATCAATGTAACGAAATATTAACATGATGACATTTGAAAATGAAATAAGATACAATTCGAATTGGAATGAAATTTTGTAAAAAACATTTTGTTTAAACATCTAGGACAATTCTACAAAATTTATTTTAACCCAGATGAAATTTATCACATTCATGCAATTGAAAGGAATTCAAAATCACAACTGCTAAATTGTACATTGCGCAGCGCTAGCCCAGAAAAATGTCAAATTTTCACAAAACAAATCGTGAAAATACTTTACTTAAATTTCAAAAACCTCAAATTTCAAAATTCATCCGTTTTACACGCGTCGAATTATCCGAGGAAGTTAACCCAATCATTCTTACTGCCTTTCCCGAAAAGGAGCCAATATTCTTGTCAATTGCCTCTGATTGGTCCCCATTCATTTGATTGGAGAGTGAATGGGATTCGGTGATTGGCTGGAATTTCTGATCTGCACTGCCTCTCTAACAACTGAAGACACTTCCGGAGGTGCCGCCGAGTGCTTTAAGGCATTGAATGGATCCGCCTGGCATTGTGGAGCAGACCGGAGTGATCTCGGTCGTTGAACTGATGCGTGATTTTCCGCTAGACTAATTTGAAGGGATCTGGGGCACATAAAAAAATATACTGACTAAATTCTGTTGACTGAATTCATTAAAGTTTGTGAATAATTGTGCCGATTTCATTCAATAGACTGAAGCTGCATAGATCATTCAACTGATCCATTAAATTCATAGCAACTTTTGCCATGATGTGCAGAACTTTACTGAATTTTGTACATAAAGGTGTTTCGCAACAATGAAGGGATCTTTGTAGTCAACTGAATTTTATTAATGGGCTCTCCTGAACAGTCAAAACGAACAGTACTGTCTCCGGGAGCGTACAATCATCATGAACAGTAAAATATTACAGAATATAGCAAAAAAGAAACGAGTGACGAGGCTCGTTCTTGTGTTGTCCGCAAGTCCCCTGCCGTCAGACACCAACGCGCACATGCACCAAAACACACATTTACTGTCAATGATTTTTTCGCAGCAGCAACAGCACACTCACGTTAGCGTGATCTTCAAACGCGGTCGTTACTCAAAGTATGATTAGACAGTTTTTTCTATGATGAGTAATATAAGAGTTAAAATTTTTCCCCATCATGAAGACGCTACTATCCATTAAACAAACAAACATCGGCATCTTAGGATGCTTTATTTCCAATCAAGCCTGATACATATGATTTAAAGCTTTGGTTTTTCAAATGTCTTCTAACTAACCCCATATATAGGACACCATGACGGTTCCCCCGTGAAGCCGGTACCTATTTCCGACACCTGGGTTGAGTGGGGTATTGTGCTTGAGCTCTCCCTTATACCCAACGGGGAAAATCGCCGCGCCGGTGCCGGGATACGAACCCTCGTCTCCAACATGCAAGGCCGATCCCTTAACCACTGTACCACTGCGAGCACACATTACCAAATACGATTAAGACATTGCCAATGGAATCGTAATTATTTCTTAAGAAGCATGGCCCATTTTTAAACGTATTTGCCAAGCTAGCAGAGACAGAATTTCTAGAGTAGGCTACAGATTTTGATAAATTTCAATGGAAAATATGTGAGGCCTGGGCTGGGCTGTCTTCAATTTTTGTTTCAGTAGTTTCAAGCTTTTTTTTGGTACACACATAGTCCTCAGTGTCGAAAAGCTCTTCTGGAGATGCATCAATACACCATTAACGTATTTGAAGGTTTCTTTTATTTGACATTGTAATCTCTTTAATTCAAAGGAAAAAATTTTCGTCGGTTGAATTCGTCACCCATAGCTGAAGTTACAGAATATCTGGAATCATTTTCGTCGCTTTAAGCTGAATTCTGTCCATTATGTCTAAGCCTCGTCTTAAGTTTAGGGACCAGAGTTGCAGTGCGTGTTCTAGGTGTGGTCAGGCTCGGGCCTTATAGAGCAGCGCTATAGAGCGCTTTGTCTTGCACTGTAAATTTCTTCCCATGAAGTCAAGAATTCTGCTCTCATTTTTAACGCTTTTCTACTTTTTTGTCATGCATAAGATCTGTGGTGATAGTGATGCTAACACTTATTTATCGGTCCATTGCTTCAAATGAAGTATCATTCAGTGTGTGTTGGCAGTGCAGATTATTAATTCCCTCGTTTCCTCCGCAGTAAATTAGTTAAAGTACTACCACAAAGTGCGTGCATTCAACACGTGTAGTGCTATCGATCGTGGGTTGAAAAAACTGTTTAATTACTGGCTACATCGTTTTAAAAATTTGAACCTGCAAAGATTGAAATTCAACATGTGTTATGTCATCACTGCTTTAGCTCACCCCAACTGTTGAAAATTGTTGATTTTCTTAAGATAAAGTCGTACTTCATCCCTAGAAACTTTGAATGAGCATGAGTTTCGTCAGATCGTGAAATGTACTAAATTAGTTTGCGTGTACTTGCTGCGCCTTTTGACCTCTTAATTCAGGGTAACACAATATATTTTCACTGTAAATAAAATCCTGTCACAATCTTTACTAAAAAAATGCAAAATGAAAGGCACACAAGTTTCTAAAACTTCCCATTGAATTACAACTTTTCAGTTAGCGCATGTGTTTCTTGCAATAAACTGAGATTTTCCACTTCATCAAACGAGTTCGCTGTGAGTTCCAGCTTCCAAATCCCCTCGGAAGGCTTCCGAGATCCAGATCACTTAGGAGATAGCTTTACTTATCGCGCCAAGTCAAGGCGTCGCCTAAGAACGGCTCAAAAGAAGGCACGAGCTTCGAGCAGACTTATTTTGTCATAAAAGTTTACGCTGATTTTGCCTTGTGCCAAAGACCCTCTCGAAAGCTCTGAGGTGCAGCGCAGTCAATGCTAACTGTCGCTGGGCCAGTTTACGAGTGAGCTACTGGCCATTTTAACTGATCAAACTTGGACCCGCTGCAAGTGCTGCTCGAGTCAAGATTTCCTCCTTCTTGAGACGGCGAATGGCGTCCTGTAAGCCAACACTCGAAGTGATGTGCCAAGACTTATGCAAGTTAGTCGACGGATTAAATAGAGCTGAATGATTTCCTATAAGAGCTTCGCCAAGAAATTGTATTTTGGAATATCTTGGATTTTTAAATCGGGAATACTGGAAATTTTTTCCGAGGCTGTCGGCAATTTAAATCAGGCTGGAAACGAAGATGGAGTTTGAACTGGAAGCCACTGGAAATTTTCATTGAAGTTGAATCTGGAAAGAACCTAGGGATTTAGATGAAAAAAGTTAGGGTCGACATATTTACTCGGAATATTGTAGTGGTAACTATTTCAAAAATTGCACTGACATTTTTCTAGAAATTGTACTAAAAATTGCGCTGGCAATTGGATCGGAAAATTTTTCACGCCTTTGACTGTACCATAACAAACAAATCTTTCTGTTTAAACTCAAAAACGATGATGTCAATACATCCAAAATTGAGGTTTTAAAATTGATGAACGTGCTATGAAACACAGAAATTTCTCCTCCAACCTTAATTTCGAGTTAGGGCAACAAAAAGGCAATGTTGCCACAATTTCTGATGCAAAAAGATGTTGTATGTTGAGCCACAGCGTTTCATTGAGATGACACAGAAAATGTTAGAAGCAGGTTACTTTCAACACGAATCACAAAGCCTTTGTTTAACTCAGAGTTGAATTGTCATTCCTCAAAGAAATTAAGTTTTCCACATTGATTTTTTTGAAAAAATAGTAAAAGTTTGCAATTGCTCTCATTATTGTTTTCATTGTGATTGTTGTCAAAGACTTGAAGCAAGAGTTTACGACGTGATTCTTTTCCCATGCGTTCAAAGTGGGAGAATGGGATGAGATTGAGTTGTTGAACGAAGACGTAGGCAATGATATTCCAAATTTCATTAGGTAACATTGTGCAAATGGTTCTACATGGAATATTATGACTGAGTTTATGACTTAATTCACACGAACATTCAAGTATGAATAATTGTGAATTTTTCATACGTTAATTATTCACGTGTTATTTCGTGTGTTCCACTTGCTATTTCAAGCGTGATTCCATGAGTGATTTCTTGACTAATTTCAAACGTTAACCAGCAAAGGTTAAACTGAAACTCAATATTTAATTCAAATTTATAGAAAATTGAAGGAAGAAATTTTGAAAATAGTAAACATTAACTGTATCGTGCCTTCATTTAGCTCTGATTAAGCAATTATGAAAATTGAGTTTGTGACAATTGGTCGGCTAGCTGCATTATGAAAATCCTCTCCGTGCACCACCGGTGACACATATGGGGCTACAAACGTACTTTCAGCGATGAATTAATGTAGAATTATCATTCCACATTATCAGTGAAAGTATCATATCATTACAGTTATCATTAATGTGGAATTATCGTATAATTATTCATTCAAAGTGCACGTATACGCAATCGTGATTCCTTCCGTGGTTTCACGCATGAATTTATTGCAGTAAAGTTTCTGTCTGAAGCAGTTTTTCTTGAAGCGATCAATTTTTATTGCACCATTTAATGTACATAGTGATGCATCTTAAAATATTGTCAACGAGACGTTACGTATACGTGATATTACGTATGATA